>JAJTWQ010000587.1:0-54034 GCA_029007595.1 Solanum commersonii
TTTCCAAGTCAATGTAGAAATCTATATCTCTATCCGGAGGCATACCATGCAAATCAATAGGAAACACTTCTTTAAATTTTAACACCACAGGAAATAGACTCAATAGAGGGAGACTCAATCTCAACATCCCGAATATGAGCCAATTACGCCAAACAATACTGCCCACCAATTTCCTACCCTGCACGAAAGATATGACCTTAGGCGACTTAGGCTTGTACCCCCTTCCCACTCTAACATTTCCCTCCCCGGAATCTCTAGAGTTCTTTGACTTAGCATTATCATTAAGCATAATATAATATGGGGAAGTCATGCCTAAGATTAAATCTAGTCAGTCATATCCAGCATAACCAATTAAACCCAAATCTAAAAATCCATAAACACAGTAGGACAACACGATATACATGGGTGACTATAGTGACTCTTCAACCGGATAGAAACATGGATAAGGGCATCAAGTATATTACAAATCATATCAAATTTTGAGGCAAATCGCACGGACACATGATTTCCTCCTCAAGTGCCCAGGTTCTCCACAATTTTAACACACTTAATAACTTAACCAAGTAAACATCGCTGCTATTGGAGCAGTTGTATCCTGACCCCTCTTGATATACAATCAATCCATGACATCGTAGTATATCTTCTAACCTCAATTGACATAACTTAATTTCATCATTTTCTAAACAACCCATACATATTATGACAATAATACTAAATGCATTTTCCAAAGTAATGGTGTTCATTATTTAACCGTCCCTTACCAAAAATTCTTGAATGTTGTCACCTATAAACTCGACCGCAAAATCCGACCTTAATCCCTTCCCTTAAAACTACATGCCCCAAAAAAGGCAACCAAAGTCAACCAAAATTCACACTTAAAAAATTTCACATACCACTTTTGTTGCCCAAGGACACCAGGATAATACGAAGATGGTCGGCATGCTCTTCTCACTTTTCAAACAACCCAAAATGTCATCAACAAATACTATAACAAACGAATCCCTATTCAATTATCAGTAATCTATACACATCCTGTAATGACCCTAAAAACAAACTAGAGTAACTAGTGCCTAACGTGTGTTCGTTTGTGATCGTCTTGAGTGTTGATAGTATTTCGTGTGCAAGATGCATAGTTAATGTATTTTTTTTAAAAAGGTATTAAAACATTTAAAATGGTATTTTAGAATTCATTCTTCATATTTCTCAAAAACAAAACCCTTCTCTCGTAAAAGTTCTCTCTAGAACTCCATTAAAGGTCAATGTCCAAAATCAAGCTAGAGTTAAAGGCACCAAGTGTTTTCTTCTCAAAATTCGTGGGATTCATGAAGGTTAAGGTATGAGGATCCTTTATCCTTGATTATTCTTCCTTTCAAGGAGCTCAATCCAAATGATTTCAAAGTTCTTCCAAAAACACAAAAACCCAAATTTCGATTCTAAGCATGGGTTCTTGCATTAAATAATTTTTAATGATGATTTACGTTATTATTGATGTTTTTTGATGGTTTTTAAGAAAGAAAATTCCATGAACACATGTCTTTCCAAGTTTCCTAAATTTCTCCATAAAGTGGGTATATTGATTTTGATTCGATGATAATAAAATTATGTTTAGATTGTTGTGGGCTGTTGATTTATGCCATTAACTATATCTAATTGTGTGGAATTGTTAGTGAATTGAGTAATTGGGCTCATAGCCTTGAATGAGCATTTTGTGAATTAATCTTCATGATGATTATTGAATTATGTTTAGACTGAATTGTTTTATTGGTTTCTATTGTTATCTACACCTATCTTATGGTGAATTGTGGTAGAATTTAGTAAAGGTGATTATGGCTTTGGAGAATGGTAAGTTGACCTAACTTCATTGTTAATGTAAAGTTGATTTAGGATTGTGATAGATTGATGTGTGATCCACTTATGGTGGAGGTGTTTACTTATTGAATGTATTATGATCATGGCCTTAAAGGCATTATATGAGTAATTGAGCATTACCATAATATTGTGTTGTGAATGTGATGTGAAGCGATTGAATGAGAATCTAATAAAGTAAAGGTAATTATGTTGTAAATGCAAGGGTGTTGTGATTGAAAGCATGTTTTTCTCCTAATACTTATGAATGAAGATGATGGAATGTGAAGTGTCTTATATTGTTGAATGTCATCTCTTGACTTGGTAGACTTAGGTGCTCTTCTTGATAAATGAAAAGCTATGTTGAATATAAATTGATAGGCTATGACATTCCTTTCGTATGTAAGTGATGAAATGCATTTCTCGAGCTGGGTAGTGTTTAGTAATTTATGCATAGCCCGCTCTCTAGAACTTAGTTTACAATGAATAAATATTATTTGGAAAGCTAACTCGTATACCTACAACTATTATGTTTATGTAAAACTCTAATTTAATTGTTATGGATACGACATATGGGATGCAACATAGGGCAAGTTACGCCCAAATTTTAGAAATTGAAATCTGTATGATCAACTGTTAGTGTTTTGAATATATATTTTTGTACAAAATGTATTTTGTGGTGAATCTTGTTTGTTTGCAAACTTAAGAGATGTAGTTACATCTTTCATGAAGGTTATAAAGTCTAGTTTTGCTATTTTCCTTTTCAAGTCTAACTTGCGACTTGAGGTACAAATGGACAAATTCACATTTTAGGAGCATAGTTGTATTTGTACATGCTAGGCTTACTTGTGATGATGATCCTATTTTACGTCAACATTCTTTGAACTAATAGAAGTTAAAGAAGTTATGTAATTGTATTTTTAAGGTTGTATATACTCATGAACAAGTTGAGGACCTTAAAACGTTAGTTGGTCCACATCGAACTCGCAAAGTTGTGTGGACCGTTTCTTTGTTAAAGTACTGAGATTTATGTATAAACTTGTACTCTTTTAACTGCTGGAATATTTGAAGTTAATCTTGGTACCTTGGTTACCTCTTGTCACTTTGCATTGTCGTGTTGGTATCCTTTAAGACGTTAAAGATGCTTGTGTAACTCGCCCACTTGTACGGATTGTTTGATCCCTTGGCACTCTTGTTGGGACCTTGTCCTTCTTGTGGCTATGACTTTGTCACTATTGGCATGCCTCTTGATTTGGATCATTTGCTATCGACTACGGATTTTTAGTCCATCTTAAGAATGAAAGTTGTCCATTTTAAGTACGAACTAGGAAGCCATGTTTAATATGGTTCTTGGTTCTCTTGATTATTGAGCTTTGACCCTTCTTAATACTTGCTTGTGCTTGGTGCGAAGACATGATATACATATTGGACGAGCCTTGTTATTGAATCTCTTGGAATTTTTGCTATGAGCTTTCTTGACACTTGGATCTTTAAATGTAGAACTTGATACCCTTAGTGTGAACTATAGTTACTTGATAGGTTCTACAACATGTAGGTAGTAGTATGTGATGTTATCTACACATGGCACGAGTAGGCTTTAAATGTGCTAAAGTGAGTTCCCTAAGTCTATATGACTAAAGTGTGAAGTCCCCTAAATGCATGAACGTGTCCTAACTGACTTTATAGAAGAGTGTTGACTTATTATCTAAATGATTTGTTGAATGAATAGCTTATGTGAATGAAGTGAGTTACTTAGTATGTTACCTTGAAGCGTGATGGTTCTTGTCTATAGTAGCCTTGAGGAACACTTAGGTGTGTATGAAGAGGTTATATGGGCGGCCACTTCATGTCTCACTCAAGTGTGTCTTAGGTAATTTTAGATAAGGGTCCTTAGATGATGAAATGAGTTACTTGGTGAAAGTGTTGAGTATGTCTATAATGTGGTTAATGTCTTATATGTTGGTTATGTTCTATAATATGCCTAATATGTCAATGTTCATGAAGTTTTACTAAAATGGCATAAGGCATGACTTTCAACCAAATGCCCTTTTTAGCATGTTTTGCATGATTTTCATACTTAGTACTTAATTGTGCTAACCCTTTTCTTTCCATTTTGACTAAAGTGTAGGGATTTGGAGATGTTGATAATCCATGATTGATGGATAAGTTTCTAAGGTGTTTGAAGATGAAGACTTCGTGAGTCCTCATAGATTCGAGGACAATAACCAACATGTTTCTTTATGTCTTGTAGTTTTGTTATAGTTTTGAGTGGGCTTAGTCCCAATGTTGTATTCAAGTATTAGATGGTTTTGAGACATCATGCATAAAGTCTAGAAAGTCTTCCGCTTGTTATTTGATGAAAGTTTCTTCGTATGTGAAGTAAGTTTTTTATTCCTTGTGGGTTTTAGTGCCTATGGGATGAATGAATGCTAAGAGGCTTGTATTAGACCTCCAGAGGTTGAGTACGCCGGTTACGACTAGGAGGTGCTCTCGGGTCGTGACACATCCTCTCTTTCTAGTGATGGTGTTACCACTTTTGTTGCTCTAGTTCGGACCATAGAGTGAATGAGGAAAGATACCAATTTGTATCACCCAGATATCTATTAGATTCAAGTCATAGCACGAAAGAGTAGAAAAAAGTGAGTTTTATTTTCTAAAGTCCTATAGACTCTCGAAGAAAAGTACGGACGTTTTCGTACCGTTTCGCAAGACTCTACTAGACTCATTTTGGTACAATGAGATCAACGAACCTAGGGCTCTGATGCCAACTTTGTCACTGCCTAGACCGTCGTGATTGTTACCTACACTAACCCTTCGGTGGGAGAACCATTACTACAACCAATTAAGAGTCTTAACCAAAATACTACACATTTAAAGATACGAAGCAGGTTTAAATGACAATCCGGTCACGCTCATTAGTCACCTAGCTGAGGTCTATCAATAGCCACCTGAAGATGCCCTGTACTCAATAAAGAACAAGCAAGTGCAATATTAGTACACAACCACAGTGTACTGGTAGGATCACACGGCTACCCCAATAAGTGAAATACATGCAAGTAACCACAAAATTATAAAACAGACATTTATCAAACATATACAATATTAGTCATCTTTTCAGGATCAAAGTAGCATTCCACGTTCTCAATAATACACATTGGTTATCATTTTTAGAACAACAAACAATATTTCAACCTTAATCACTATTAGATATGAACGTAATCATCACAAGTAGATACACAACAAATTTCAATGGTCCTCTCACGGAACCCCAATTCAATGGTCTTCTTATGGAACTCATACCCAAACTATTAGTACTGTACCAGTACGTGCGACCCGTTCCAATGTTTATGCCAGTACGTGACAACCGATCCAAGTTAGTATGTTGGATCGTGATACCTGTTCCAATGTTTATGTCGGTACGTGGCAATCGATCCTAGTTAGCGTGTCGGATCGTGACACCCGCTCAATTCAACAAACCACAATCACAATGTATATTCTCACAATCATACAACAAAAGGTGATTCATGGCATACAATTATTTAATTATCCTCATTTACAATTAGGATGATCAATAATGCAACATTCACATACATATATGCATTATAATTAAGCAATTACAAACATATATCACACCAACATGAAATCACAATCATCACCTACCTCGAACAAAGCTTGAATCCCCTAAAAAGCTTGATTCTTCCCTTTCCGAATTCTTTCCGCTTGTTCTTGGTCTACAAACAATAATAATAGCACGAGAATCAATAAACGATGTCTAATTACCCGAATTAAAGTCAACACTATCAACGCTAGATCAACCCCATGATTTCCATTACCCAAATTAGGGTTTTTCCCACCATCCAAACAATTCCTAAACCCTTCTCCAATCGATAATTACCCATTAGTTTACATTCTACAGATCAAAAAATGGATTCGGGGAGTTAAAACCTTACCTTTAACCTCAAGAATGGTGGAAAACTATCAAGAAAGCACCTGGGGTCGTCTCCTAGCTCTCAAAGTTGAAACTTGCAGAGTAAAATGATTTTGGGGTTTATTTTCGACTTATTTCGTGACTGGCCCGCCACAACGGTCTTCACCCGCTATAGCGGCTTGCATGGAAAAAAGTGAGTTGAATTAAGAATTCCAAACCCCCATTTCACAACACACCTTCATCCCATGACACTCGGGACATACCCGTTCACGCTAAGATCGGTTTGAAAGTTCTACTCTCCCGAATTTAATTCCTTAAAGTCGTACGTGTTCCTTAACGTCTTAGCTATCTACTTATGTGATCAAAATCATAATTAGATCACCCAATCGTTACCAGATTTCCCTAGACTCGCCTGACTCCGATTTCGTCCAAATCTGGACTAGGCAAGGAAATTCCAAGTTACTACTCAAAAGTTTTCTAGCCCCAATTCTTTCCCCATTGGTTTTTTCCTAACGACGGATTCAAGTCGTTACAATAGATACCAATTTACCCATCACTCGTGCCCGAGTGATCAACTAGGAAAGCCTGGTTAAAGTAAGGGTAGAATAGTATTTGAATCGTTGAATTACTGGGAATACTTGTCACACATGTCCTTATCGATTTCCCAAGTAGCTTCCTCAATCGGACGATGCTTCCATTGAACTTTCACGGACTTTATCTCCTTGGTCCTCAGACCAACCAATTAAATACCTACACATCCTCCCATACAATGCCTCAATGAAGTCATTACAATACTCGAGTGATATTTATTGTTGTATGTACACTTAACTAGCAACAAAGTTATTCCCAATAACCACCAAAGTTGATCGTACACATGTATGCAACATGTTATCAAGGTCTTTGACACAACCATCGTGGGCGAATTCTTTCTCATATAACCATGATAAACTTCTAAATCAATACTCACAATAATTAGAGGTGGACTTGAACCAACCAACACACATTCATAATACTCAAACAATAATAGTTCTTATCAACATCTCCTTCTCACAACGTAAATTTCCATGAGCTTAAGTTATAAAAAAATTGATCTTTAGACATCAGATACTCATCGAGGGATATGTCCAAGCATACAAACCCTTTAACAACACTAACGAGAAGCTAGATTTAGTAATTGTAGTTTACCTCTTAAGAACAACAGAATTGGACTCAATGATCCCCACATTCAACCACACAATCAATACATGACCTTGACGACTAGGTGAATATTAAGATTGTCGTACAAACCACAGATATGCATGGTAACTCTTCTATGAATTCTCATAGGTTAGGTGGTACATTTAGAACCTTTGAAATACTTTAACAACTCCACAACAACACCAAATATGTCATATGAAATAACCAAGTCATCCCAATCATCTCACTCAACCATGAGAACATCGCATGATCGGTACACCGATCTACCACTAGGGATCCACCCACAAAAGTGAAAACACACGCGAGCATAGCTAGCGACTCATACTCACAACCATGTACAAAATTAAATAGAATAACACTAAAAGTTTTTCCGTGAAGAGTCGATACCAACCATTTCCATTCACTTGACTCCACATACTCTTCACATCCTTCCACTGAAGCCCACACTCTCAATACTAACAACCATCATAACCACTCCGACCATTTACCTTACTCTAAACCAACACTTTTTTATTGAAAACCTTTCTTAGATACTTTAACAATCATAAGTAATAAACTTTACGACTCAACCCATGTGTAAGTCCTTTCAAAGGTTCAATACCTAATACAATTGATCATTTTTCGCCTTACAAATTCATACCTTGACAAAATATATCTTTGTAATGATGAAGGGGGACCTAACATCTTTTAACAATGGTTTGATAGAGCAAAGTCAATACATTTATAATTGCAGTGCACTAAATAGGATGATTTTCGTTATTGTAATTGACTGTCCTTTAATTATGTCCCTCAATCTCTCAACTTCCCATTATTAAATTAACGATATATAAATTACCTATCAAAGAGTTTTTGTTTGCATACTGAGTGTTTTTTTTTGTTAATTTAATAAATAAATATTCGGATATAAAAATCATTATGAATAAAATATATACACATTTGTATGAACTAATGGCCAATTTTATGAGCCAAAGAAATTCTTTCATATTCAACTTTATTAGTCTGTAAATTCATTTATGAGACAAAGAAATTCTTTCATATACAACTTTATCAATCTGTAATTCAAACAAACTTATGTTATTGATATTCAATGATAATGAATAAATCAAAACATAAATACACTAGCGGGTAGTAGCATACTTGCTATTTAATATTTAAATAAATAAAATTTACTATAGCTACATGCCTTAAATATATAGCAAAGTTTGTCATATCATGTACTTTTTCCTAGAGAAATTACGAAATGTCAAACATCTAGAGTATATTACGTAATATAGCTATAATTTTGATTATTTTTAATCCGTAGCTATAGTTTTGCGAAATTTTGATATTCGGTTTCCTAATTGTATAAATCCAGAATTTGTATAAATCAGATCTGATTGTATAAATCCAGAATTTTTATAATTCAGTTCCTGGTTGTATAAATTCAGAATTTGTTTATGCTTACCCTAGCTATTTGTATATGATTTATGAAAATTCATAATAAATTACTATGTTTGTATATTGGCAAAGCGAAATATACAAACGAGTTTTGAAAATTCTTAAATGTATAAAAACAAAATTTGTATACACTTACCTTGTTTGTATATTCACAAAGCGAAATATACAAACCATAACCTCAATAGCAAACGAAACTATATCTTTAGAATGTAATTATCAAAATTATAGCTATATAGCCTTATTATATCTATTATCTTTGCTATTTCTAATTTTTCTCTATTATATATACGTTCCTTATGATAAAAGAGTTAATAGTAAAAATCACATATAATTACTTTTATTTTTTTAAGTTTTACAATTTAACTATCCATTTTTTTTCCCTTGAATTTTCATCAATTTATCTATTAAAAAAAAATATTTTCTTCTATTAGTTGAACTATTTTCATCTACTCAAATAGATATGTTTCAATATATACACAATACTAGTTCAAATAAACAATAATTCTTCCAATGTATAGACAATATATTTTTATCATTATCTCCATCATAAATGATAAAAATATGAACATGGAAAAAAAAAACAATTCCTAGTGCCAAAGCTGCATAATCAACTTTGCCATTAAAAAGCTGGAGGATTGACTAAAACTCTGCTAGTGCATTTTCTTCTTTAAAAAATGAACAAATTAAAGGATAGAATAACATAACTTGAATTTTTGAGTAGACGTTCGATCACGAAAATAATAATAAAAAATTATTTAATTTCTTTTAAAGTTAAAATTGTGCTTGATCATAATTTTTAAGTGTTTTTTCAAATTTCAAATCGTATTTATTATTTTTATGGCCAAACTTTGGAATAAAATAAAATAAAATATTCTTTTTTAGATTATTTTTTTTATGGCTAAACGGATAATTTGTGATTGTTTTGCATAAAGGCTCTCATCATTTTGTCTCGTAGACTATAATACTTCATACCTTAGCCTATAAGAATTCACTAGTATAATTTTTTGAATGATCTTCACAAAATTCCATATAATAAAGACAAAAAATGTTAAAATCTTTGAATGAGTAAACGAAACGTACTACTAGTAATAGTACATACTTTTCCATTTTCTGAAAAGGACATAAAATAACATGATGATATTGTTGAACTTGAAAAAATAACCAATATAATGGTGTATTGACAAAGTATGCCACTTGGCTTCTTAAAAAAATGTAATAATTGCACCTTTAGTTTTTTTCATTTTTTAACATGTCAATCAGTAAGATTATTGGGGTAATAATTGCACCTTTAGTTTTTTTTGCACCTTTAGTTTTTTTCATTTTTTTAACATGTCAATCAGTAAGATTATTGGGGTCTATGATTACAATTTAGGACCCCTTAATTTGATCAATTCATAATACTACATCGATTTAAAAAATAATGACCTAATTGTCTTGACACAAAATTTAAAAAAATAAAAAAGACTTTTAATTTTGTGGTTTTAAAATAAAGTAATGTCAAGTGTATGAAATGTTATTTAATCTTGTGGCCTTAAACATGTCATGTAAAAAACTAAAATTAAAGTATTACCATAAAAAAAGTCATTTTTTCTAAATGAGACTAAAAAAAGAAAGTAGATAATTTTTTTGAAACGGATGGAGTATTGTATTTTTGACTCAAGTAGTATTATCTTTTCTCTTTCGAGACGTTTATCCAATTTAGTTGAGCTTTAATGCGAGTATCAAACACCGAATAAAAAAATCTATAAATAAATAAATAAATGTGTTTTTAAACTTAATCACTTTAACCAATTGAAATCACAAATGAACATGTTGATCCGGATATAAACAGATTAAAATAAGCTGAATTAATAAATGAGTTGAATTAAAATTGATCCAAAAATTACTTATAAATTGAAATGGACTAAAAATGGGTTAAGCCATAATCCATCCAACTTGACCGAATTTTTATTTTTTTTGAAGAGTTTTTAAACGTCTATTCAAAATAATGCTCTACTTAAAAAATGCTTTAATCAAACAAAAGGTAAACTTTAAGTAAATGTCTTTTGAAACTTAATTAAAATGGACATGTTGTGAAAGATGACCTAAAATAAATGAAAATTGGGTCCAAGATTTGGGTCGTCACTGCAAGATAGAAATATTGGCCCAATCCAATTTGCATTAAAAAAAGGAAAAACTTTATATATACTTTTAAAATATTACATATCTTAACACTAATTAAGAGTTTTCTATCATATATTGAGAAAAATACACTTGAATACATATATTTTGCTATCAAATACACAAAAATAGAGAGAGAGGCGAGCGAAATGAGAGTGAGGCAGTTCATTCCATGCATGATAAATTAAAACATAAAACAACTGTTTGAACTAGTATTAGATGTGGCAAAAATAATTAGCTCATAACATCCAACATTATCTCACGATTTCAATAGTTGTCTCTAGATTCTATTGATGAAAACTGTCCTGCGTCGAATCAAAACAAGATTTCAGTACGTTTTATATAACTTGAACAATCCTTTTATTTTTGAGCTAATTTTTTGAGTGTAAATTAGGTTCAAGATTCATTATGTTAGTATCAAAACAATCAAGACGTCACGCGAAGCTAACAATTACAAAGCATGTCGGTGATAAATTAGGTGATAAAGAAATCATATTAAAAATGCATATAATTTAATATAGTTTGATTAATTGAGCAAATCTTCAATTTATTGAAATCCAAAAAATGTCTTCCAAAATTAAAAAAAAATAGCCAAATATGAAAGAAATTATATTTTTATTTTAGAAAAAACAAAAATAATTATGATAATACTTTAATTTTTAATTGATATGACACATGAAGTATGTTTAACGTTTGAAAAATGAAAAAGTTCATAAGTTGACAAGTGTTTGCCCAACTTTAATTATTTTCATCCTTGCACCAATTGAATTACCTAAATTTTTGGCTTTTATAGTTAATCATGGAGGACTAATTAAATGTATAGGGAATAAAAGTTTTAAACTTTCACAAATAACATATCTTGCCCGCAATGACTTAGTCAGATTTTTGTCTGCTAAAAACCACAATGTCTTAATCATACTGTTCTGCTTTTGAAATTAGCTCGTTTTAATTTATGTAATATTGTTTGACTTGATATGAAATTAAAATAAATAAATTTGAAACTTATGGACGAAAATAAGTGTGCGACTATAAATTATTTAACTAAGAATAAAATTTAATATTTTAAAGTTAAATTATCATATATATATATATATATATATATATAAGAGAACCCTAGGCCCACTTATGTGGCGCTATCACAAACCAAAATTTCCTTTTAATTTATTTATTTCCAAAACTAACCTTCCTCTTTCATGAAAAATTGTGACTTTTATGGAAAGTTGCGATTTTAATGAAGAGTTATGACTTTTATGAAAAATTGTGACTTTTATGAAAAGTTGCGACTTAATGAAGAGTTGCGACTTTTATGAAAAGTTGTGACTTTTATGAAAGGTTGTGACCTTTCCGAAGGGATGCAACTTTTCCAAATAGTTGTAACATTTCTATAAGGCACAATAAACATTTGTTCACACTAGCCTTTGTTGTCTATAAATAGAAAGATTTCCTCTCATTTTTGAAACAACGAAAATTCCGAACCTCCTCCTTCTTCTTCTTCTTCACAATTAAATATTTATGTACTTTGCTCCCCGTTGAGTGTCTCACCGACACCATTGCTTATATTTGAGATCCTGGTATGTATTTTTACCGTCATTAATTTATGCTTATGTTATTAAGGATAAATAATAAGATGTTATAATTTTAATTTTCCTTTACATTACTAATGTTTGTTACTACGTAATCTTGTATGTAAGATAATATAGTGTTTTAGTTTTAATGACTTTCTTTACATTATTAATGTTTATTACTACGTAATCTTGAATGTAAGATAATATAGTGTTTTAGTTTTAATGACTGATTTTAAGTATTATTTTTATAAATTTTGTGATATTAATGTTTGTTACTACGTAATCTTGTACGTAGGATAATATAGTGTTTTAGTTTTAATGACCGATGGATTTTAAGTATTATTTTATAAATTTGTGATATTAAATTCCGGGTGTAACACGGGTAATTTTACTAGTTATTAAATATAAAAATATGTCATTATTTTTTATGCTGATTAAAAAAAGTATCATATAAATCGAGATAAAGAAAATGCTTCAAGTTTCTTTGTTACGACTACGGTTTATAACCATGACAAGTTTCTTTGCGTTGTTTATTCAAACCTCGTATAATATGATTTTTTCGGAAACTCACGAAGGTCATTTAATTAATATGAGGTTTAATAAACAATGCAAATACAAATGCAACATAAATAAAAAATTTACTTGCATCAGTGTTTATATTGGACCTATTTTGTATATAGATTTTTTAATACAGCCTAATCATGGTGAGCTCAAAGGAATTAAGTAGTACATAGTTATACCTTAAAATCAAAAGTGAACAAGTAAAAATGAACATAATAGAGCGAGAAGAGCAATAGGAGAGGAAGTTAGTACTAGTTTGTTTCGTAGAGTGAAATGAACATCCCTATAACATCATTTTTGTAATAGAACAACAAAAGACATGATGGATTAAGTAACAATAATCAGAGGTGGTCCACATTAGATGAAGGGGTGCACGTGCACGGTTAACTTCAGAAATATTTATGTGTATATAATATACATGAATATACCTGAATACATATAATATATTTATTTGTGCACCCTTGATCACAAAAGTTGATGTGGTGCACTAGTTCAATGCTTGACTTTTCGCATCTTCGCTAGCAAGGCGCCCCACGTTCAATTCTGGTTAGTATGGTGTTGTTGTCATTTTTTAGGGTGCGATTATGTGTGTGTTTTTATTGTCATTTAAAATAAAATAAAAATAATGCATGTAAATAAAAATTCAAACTAGATTTGAACTAGCAACCTTAAAGTTTATAAGGTCAAAACCATCAAACCACACATTGAACTATGTTACATATTCGTTTAATTTATATTTATTGATACATTTTATTATATACTTGTTTGACAATTTTTTACCACACATTGAACTTTGTTACACTTTCGTTTAATTTATGATTATCGATACATCAATTTTATACTTTGTTTCACAATATTTTTTGCCAAAGTATTGATACTTCAACTAACATGCATCCACTTCTAATAGTATCACCGTTGTCTTCAAATTCTGGATTGGATTCGCCTCGACTTTAATGTTGGCTCCTACAACAAGCTAAAACCATGAATGAATATAGCAACAAATGCATTCATTTGAGCTTTGGACAAAGACTAGCCAACCTCTAAATCTCCATCCAAATCCTTGGACTTACTAAGGGACATTGATCCACCATTGTCAATAGAAACAGACTCTATCTATTCAGGCTTTCCCCAACCAAAATCAGTAGTATATAAATCAAACTTCGGAGATCCAGTAACTGAAAACAACCGTTTTATATCTACCGTGTTAAATTCTTTAAACCAGTTACCACAGGCGTCGTGATGGTTACTGAAACCAATGGATATGCCAAAATTAGGAAAAAGTGTCACTTTAATGGCTAATTGGAACCCTGGTTCATCCTTAAGTTCTGCTAATCGAGGAATAAAGGGATAAAAATCCTTAGCATTTCACCTATGAGATAATTGAAATCCATATCAGTCATCTCAGAAAAGTAACAGATGCGTAATATCCTGTCAGGTAGCACAACTCAGGATAACCACTTGAGTTTATAAGTGGACAAACAAGGTTTCCAGCTAATATTGTATAGTGTTTGAGAGCGAGGGAGAGTGAATGCTTAAGAGTAGGAACAATGGTTTGGACGAAATCGGATTTGGAAATAGGGAGGTTGTAGAATAATATTCGTCTGTTACGTCCAAAACCTAACCAGGTATGCAAAATAGGTAAGACGGAGTGTCAGCTCAGCTGCACCACAGGGAGGTGGCGCAACTTGGAATTGCTCAATCATTGAAGCCATTGTCGTTTGGTTTATAGATTAATTTGCCTAATAAATCAATATATAGAACAAACAACACCTACCACAGACATAGTCATTTGTTATTATATTGAAATTTTGTGAGTTAATTTTCCAAATTTGTCACACATACACAAACACTTGATCCGTCACACTCTAATCTTGGGTCAAAGGAGGCCTTGAGATGTGATAATACAAACTAAAAAAATAATGAAATGATTTGTTGAAAGTAAAATTTATCATACTATATCATCCATTGCCTTCCTTCCATACAATCCAACAATTCCATAAAATTAAGATTTCATGGATTTGATTGCAAGTATAAATGTGTAATCAAAGTTGTAGTCTTAGACAGAGCCAAAAAAAATGCACAATAGAAAATGTAGATTCTAATTACACACTAATTAACTCTATCTTCTAATTACTTCCCATGTTAACATGAAACTAGTCACTTTGGTCAATTAGAGAGGTGGATTTCAACCAGGAATACCAAATGGAGGTCCTTCCCTTCTCAATTGTCACACCATTACAACGGATGACTTCTTTTAATTTATGATGATTGTGGAATAACTCGGTACTGAATGGACATTCTTTACTGCATTTTTGCCTTTGTGTACACCCTTTTAGTGCAGACAACACCTGCATTTAAACGAAAAACATAAGAAATAGAGAATATAATTATGCTTATGAGACAACAAGAGATGTTTTTTAAAAGGATTTCCAGGTAAAGAAAGAAATTACCTGGAGAACTTTGCTATTTATACATGGAAGAATGGACATGATCCTGGGACAGTAGAGCATTAACTTTATAATGATGGATTCAACACTCTGTATGGGTGCAATGACTATCTCGATATCATTACTTGGAGGAATTACAATTTCTCTTGGATTTTCATAAATAAGGATGTTGTTGGTCTGCAAGAATTTTGTTAATGGCATATAGCTTAAACCAAATTTAACAAGTGATGAATAAATCAAAGGCAGAAAAAGAATGGAAAGTACCTTGCGGAAAAATATCACTAATATCAAACCTTTAGAATAGTTGATCTTTTGAACAAAGTGATGAATATTTGTGTACCAACTCCTCTCCACTGATCCAAAGTTTGTGCTTGTCAAGACGAAATTGAGTTGGGATCTTTCCAGGGAAGAAGGATTCATAGACGGGAAGGGCATTTTATCACCATTATAATCAAATTCCAATAAATTTGGAGCTTGAATCGTGACTTTTTCCAGACTCTTCAACCCTACTAAAGTGAATCTCTTGAGTTTTTCACTCTGAATCTCTATATTTTTCAGCTTAAAAGCAGAATTTTAGATCCAATTCTGAAATGTTTGGGAACTTGTAGGATACATCTCAAAACTGTTGGTCTGTGATGCTGACACGGTGAGCTTGAGTGTTTGTAAAGTATTGTATCCATCCAAAATAGCAATTTTGCAAGGACATGATTGTCATATTCAAAGTATTTAAGATTCGGGGCCTGGAGTATCACACTATCAAATTCGCAGCATACAACAATCAAATTCTCCAGATGTACTGGGCCACAAACTTGCAATTTGTTTATTCCTCCGCAAGCAAATAGGGTTAGAGTCCTGATGAACGGGGATCTATGGATAATTCTTTGCAATTGGACATCAAAAATATGAACATAATACAAATAAAGATCCTCAAGACAACAAAATCTTATGTTAGTGGTGCTAATATCAAATTCAAACTTGCACCTGCGTAACGACAATTTTCAGGTTTTTAGCATCATAAATAACATCAGGTAAGCTATATGATCTTAAAAGGAAGCATAAATCTCCAGCACTCTGATGTTAAGTTTAACCGCCAATTCAATCCAATGATCCAAGTGAGAATCCAATTCTCGATCTTGATACACAAGGATAAATTGTTCAAGATGTAAGTTTTGTTCGACATGGGATTGCAGGGATTGATCAACCAACTTGACATAGTTTTCGAGGGCCATATTTATTTTGCCTTGAAATTGATGGAATATGATAGTAGGTCTAGAAGACCAACAATAGTACCATCTCTTGGACAAGATACAACTTCTCGCCGCCTCTTTCACTTCGAGGTTAGTGCGGCATAAGATTTGATGAATAATATGCACAGGTAATTCTGATATTCTGTCCTCTCTACAAACTCTTTTCGCCATTTTTTTGTTTTGTTGGTGCCCGTCGTATGTCCACTTTTAAGGGTTTTACTTACATTGATGACCAAAGGGCTCCATCATATATTAAGTGAATAGCCACTTTTAACACCTTCTGTCAAATAGTAGCCACTAGTAATATTCAGCCACTCTTTGTAACACTATCTGCAAAACCATTACTAAAATTATTGTTGATCCTGTTAGGATTTGAAACTTTTGAGAATGAAAATAGGTTCAGCAGCAGAAACTTTCATTCATATTTGCTTTCAAAAAGCATACACACATATATCTACATAAGTTTTTCCAAAGTTAGTAGAGGACCATACCTATCCAACCACTATTGACTTTGTTACAAAACATATTCCATAAAACAAGGACTACCTTTCCTTTACATACTTAACATAATATTTTTTAAAAAGAACAATTAAACAAAACCATCTAGAAATATCTCATTTTCTAACACTCCTCCTTGAGATTTTTCTTAGATACTCCCAACTTAGCCCTTAGAACTTCAAATCTCCCTTAGGAAGAGCCTTGGTCATGATGTCCGCAATCTGATCCGATGCGAGCCGCAATGAACAAGTTGAACTTCGCCATCCTTCTCTCGCTTGCCTCGATAGCGTGAAACTTCACATTTATATGCTTGCTACGACCATGTTGCACTGGATTTTTGGCCATAGATATTCTTTGACTTGTTGTCAACCTTAATGACAGTAGCTTCAATGTCATTTTGCTCCGGATCACGTAGAATTTTTCTTAACCATAGAGCACGATTAGTTGCACCAAGCCCATGCGATGTATTCTCGCCTTCGCGAGAAGATTGAGCTACCACCTCTTGCTTCTTTGAATTCCATGAGAACATGCCTGAACCAAGTGTAAAAGCATATCCAGAAGTGCTTTTCATATCATCAACGCTTCCGCCCAATCACTATCTCGAATAACCCATCGATTTGCCCTTGCTCCTCCCTTTTAAACCAAATACCATAATCGCAGTTCCTTTGATATATCTCAAAGTTCTTTTAGCAACACCAAGATGAACTTGACTTGGAGCTTGCATAAACCTCGACAATAGACTTGCCGCGAACATGAGATCGGGTCTTGTTCTCACATCAAAAAGCAAACTACCAATCGACTTCTATAAAGTTTGTTGGATCGGCCTCTGTCACCTCCTTCAAACTTCGAAATCTTTTCATTGTAAACCAGTGGGGTCGGTACAGGCTTGCACCTCTCCATCTTGAACCTTTTAAGTATATCCCATGCATATTTTCTACGAGAAATGAAGATTCCATCGGTAAGCTTGATGAATCTCCATTCCCAAAAAGTAACTCATTTCACCCAAATCGACATTTCAAACTTGGTTTCCATTTCTTGCATGAACTGATTCACCATAGCTTCATTGCTTCCTGTTATCAGAAGATCATCAACATAAAGTGACACCACAAACACATCTCCTCTTTTAGCCTTCTTCACATTTAAAGTGGCTTTATTTTCATTTCTCTTAAAGCCACAATGAATGAGATGATCATCAATCTTACTGTACCATGCTCGAGGAGCCTGCTTTAATCCATACAATGCCTTATGAAGTCGGTAGACTTTATCCTCCATTCCTGCAACTTGAAAGCCTTCTGTTTGATCAACATAAATCTCCTCCCCTTGAGTCCATTTAAGAATGCCGATTTCACATCCAAATGATACAACTTCCAACTGGATTGAGTCGCCAAAGCAAATAGCGGCCTTATTGTATCATGTCGTGCAACAGGTGCAAACGTGTCTCCATAATCCGGACACCGCAACTTGCGCGTAACCTTTCACAACAAGCCTTGCTTTGTATTTATAAACTGAGCTATACGGATTAAGTTTGGTTCTATAAACCCACTTCACCCCGATTTTTGTTTACAAGTTGAAAACTCTATAACCCTTGGCTTGTGATGAATAACCAATAAAGATTCCCAATTCACCTTTTGGTTCAAGTTTGCTTTTTTTGATAGAAGGAACATGAGAATAGCATATCGAAGCAAAAACTTTTAGATGCTTGGCAGATGGTTGTATTCCACTCCATGCCTCAATAGGAGTTTTTCATCCACGACTTTTGTTGGCGGCCTATTTAACAAATACACTGAAGTATGAATAGCTTTCGCCCAAAAGCTTTGTGGCGGTTTCCAAAGAACAAACACCTAGCCATTTCAACTCTTTTGTTCTTCCTCTCCGAGACTCCATTTTGTTCGGGGCGAATAGCTTCTTTGTCAACTTGTGATCAATACCCATATCTTCACAATACTTATTGAACTCATTTGAAGTGTATTCGCCACCATTGTCCGATCTCAAAGCCTTTAGCTTACAACCACTTTGTCTTTCCGCAAAAGCTCTAAATTTCTTGAAAACTGAAAATACTTGAGACTTGTTACACAGAAAATACACCCAAGTCATCCTTGTTAAGTCATCAATAAAGAGCACAAAATATTTATTGTGTCCCAAAGATGATGCTGCGTAGGTCCACACACGTGAGTGTGAACTAGTTCAAGTTTTCCGGTTGCCCTCCATGTAACACTTTTAGGAAATGATTTCTGTGTACCTTACCCATCCGACATGACTCACAAACTTCTTTGGACGGTGAAATCTCGGGTAAATCCTTAGTCAAGCCCTTTTCATACATAGACTTTAAAGTACCATAGTTAAAATGACCATATCTTTTGTGCCACAACCATGACTCATCCTTACTTGCAAAATTTGCACTATCAAACCTCCCATCTAAAGGAAAAGTTTTATCCACCATTTCTACTTTAACAATCAAACTATCTTCAGAGTCAAAAATCAAACAATGTTTGTCCTTAAAAAATAAGGAATAGCCTTTAGACATCATTTGAGCCACACTTAACAAGTTACATGCTAAAGAAGGAACATACAACACATCATGTATAAACTTTGTACCTTGTGTAGTCCCAAAGGCAACTGAACCCTTTCCAAGTGCATCTACCGTCTCACCATTTCCCATCCTTACTTTAGTTTTGATTGACTTGTCAAGTGTATGAAACATGAGCTCATTGTGTGACATATGACTCGTACATCCACTATCTATGAACCATGAGGATTTGTTGGTTGTGTTTTTTTCATGAGAAGCCATAAACAAGCTTTCTTCTTCATTTTCGGACTTTTCAACAAAATTTGCCTGCTGCACATGGTTTTGTTGTGGTTGATTCTGCCTGGCCCTGCAATTTTTCTCAATATGACCCATCTTTCTACAGAATCTACATTGAATCGGTGGCTTTCCTTTGAACTAACAATCTTTTCTTGATGATTGGTTCTTTTACAATGGTTGCAAGGTGGAAACTTTCCTTTCTTTGAAGGTTCCTTCCATGTTTTCCCCTTTGCTACTTTTTCTTCATTCATCCTTCTATTGTCCTTCACTGGCAGCTTGCCTTTATGCTTTGCCTGAAACGCCACTTCAGCTACTTCTTCATCTCTTATACTAGATCTTTGTTCTTGAGCTTGCAACTTGTTGATCAGTTCTGCCACAGATAAAGTCTTCAAATCACAAGATTCTTCTATTGCTGAAATCTTGGACTCAAACCCTTTGGTAAGCTTACCATCATCTTCTCCACCACCCTTGAATCTGGAAAGGTTTCACCAAACAGCCTTACTTTGTTTACAATCTCCATAAGTTTGGCGAGAATACTCTTTCACGGTATCTCCTTCTTTCATCCTTAACATCTCAAATTCTCTTTTGAGAGTTAAGAGTTTGACGATCTTTACCCTGTCACTTCCATCGAACTCCTCTTTTAGCTTCTCCCATACTTCTTTAGGTGTTTCACAAGCCATTATTCTTGTGAAAATCACATCTGAAAGTGCTGAATGAAGACATGTGAGAGCCTTGGGTTTCCTTGATTTCGCATCTTCATAAATCTTCATTTGTGCAAGCTTGTTGGATTTGGTCCAAGTGGAAGAGGATCATCTTCACTTTCAATGGTTTCCCATAGACTAAGAGCTTTGAGATATGCCTTCATCTTTATCACCCATATGTGATAATTTTCTCCCTGTAAACATAGGAGGGCCCGCACCCAAGAAGCCGTTGGATGCCATGTTACTTCGCTGCTGGTGTCACCTTAGAAGGAGAAAAAACCTTAGCCTTCTTGCCTTCACGAGATCCCTCAAGAAGAAGGGCTCTTGATACCCTTTGTTAGGATTTGAAACTTTTGAGAATGAAAATAGGTTCAGCAGCAGAAACTTTCATTCATATTTGCTTTCAAAAAGCATACACACATATATCTACATAAGTTTTTCCAAAGTTAGTAGAGGACCATACCTATCCAACCACTATTGACTTTGTTACAAAACATATTCCATAAAACAAGGACTACCTTTCCTTTACATACTTAACATAATATTTTTTAAAAAGAACAATTAAACAAAACCATCTAGAAATATCTCATTTTCTAACAGATCCGTATACGTCTCCACCTCCCAAGAGTGCAAAACAGGGAACTTTCTAGGTTAGTATGCACATGTGCAGTTAGCGAAAAATCGAAGAACTACTATGATATAATATTAGTACTTCTTCGATTGGAAAGCTAAAAAACCAATCAGAGTGTTTTTTTGGGCTTAAGTCATCTTCAGAGAGAAAAATCATGCTATCAGTTAGGCCATATTGTAGATATTCCTGATGATATCCATGTAGTCTGATTGGGTAGTTTAAAAATTCAACAACCTAAAATATTTGATAACCTCATGAGTTGACAAAATAGAGTAAAATCACCAATTATTATCCAAGGACCACTGATTTTGTTACTGATGGTAGCCCTTCTTCCTCGGTATGGTGTTGGGTGAATCGTCAATTGTCAAGGACTAAAGAGTTCACAACTGAGTGTTACTTCCCATTTTTCAATTATAGGACTTGTGTTAGATTTCTTGATTTCCACTGGTTATGAGGCATGGATAGATCATAGATATATATATAGTTGACCTAAGTTGCTCGGACTCGGGTGCGGGTATCCGAGACGGATGCGAATTCGAGAGTCGGATTCGGCAAAATCCAAATTTTAAGATTCGTGGGTGCGAATCCGAGTATGGATACGGGTGCGGGGATATGGCTAAATTTTTTCAATATTATAAAAATATAGTTATGAAGATATTCTAAATTTGAAAGATATGTTGTGATAAACTTACATGTATTTTGTAGAATTCAATCTTTCATTCTTCAAGATGAGATTACTCTTCCATTCTTCCTACAAAGACGCAACAAAATAGAAACTAAACATTAAAAGCATTTACAAATTACAAAAGAATAAATATAACTAAAAGAATCAATAAAAATTGAAAAGAAGAACTAACCTTAGAACATGGATAGTAACTCGTCTCTTGAAACAAAATGAAAGTGAAAATACTGCAATTATTAAAATTTAAGATATACACAAGATAATTATCCACAATTTAGCTATTCATAATTACTAATCAATATTCAATACACCAAGTAAAAGTGTAAAACATACTATTTAACAAAAATCAAGAGATTGTCTCAACTTAATCCATAACTTAAAATTAACATAACAACAAAATATTGTCAATTATCAAGTTATTTAATTAAGTTAGCTATCTCTTCCACATCTTCCACATCTTCTTCAACTTCTTCCAAATCTTCAACCTCTTCCTCAAATATCACACCTTCAATTTGAGGTTCATCTATTGAAAGCTCGGTTAGATCATTAGTTGTCTCATCAATATCAAATCGATCTCCACCTAAAATAAATTAAAAAGAATAAATATATTAGAAGATTTTATATAAAAAGAAAAAAACATCATTTAAACTAAATAATTGAAGAAAATAATAAAGAAAATATAGACATACCAACATCCCAATATTTGCTTGGCCCATTTATATATTTCTCTTTCTTGCGAGACAACAACCGGAGATTATAGTGTACAAACACTAAATCTTCGGCTCTTGAAGTTGCTAACTTATTTCTCTTGATATTGTGAATCAAAGAATATGTACTCCAATTTCTTTCACAACAAGAGGAAGAAGCCGGTTGAGTAAGCAGCTTGTAAGCTAATTGTTGCAAAAGTGGAGCCGAGATCCCATGATTTGCCCACCAAGAAAGATAATCTTCATACATCATTGCCTCAATCACATGAGGCTCACTAAAATAGCCACTTCCGCTACAAAAGGATCCATACTCCAATGAGACTTGTTTCATTTCATTAGAATCTTTAAAGTACCTTTGAAAGCACTTTGACTCTATTCAATGAAATTTCACTATCTTCATTAGGAGCTAGCTTTCGAATTCCATTCTCTCCTTGAAGCCATGATTCATGATAATATTTGGGAACCAAAGAATGTGCCATACAATGTAGAGGTGTGCTACTTTTGTTCCACCTAGCCACAAGAATATCATGAATAGTATCAAAAAAATTTGATTGACTGGAAATGAGATCTTTCCTCTCATGCTCAAAGATGACTTTCTTGACCTTCTCAATCATTGAGTCCCACATATCATAGATGAGATGTAATTTTGGACCATCAATACCGGCACTTCTTAGCATATCAACAATTGGTTCCGTAAATTTCAAGAAATAATCAATACTATCCCATTTTTCATCATTCATTAAAAGGGATTTTATTTCACGTGTTTTGGCTTCAATTCCCTTATCCCCCTTATAATTCTTCCATTCATCATCCATGACCATTTTCTCCAAATAAGATTTCACTTTGCGAATTCGGGTGGTCATAATGATGTGTGAGGCAAATCTTGTTTCACCAACCTTCAACAAACACAAATCCGAATATTTTTTAAAAAGTGCATGTGCCAAGTCATGGTTCACAACAAATTTCTTCAAATTACTCACTTCACTAAGTAACTCTAAAATCCATTTACAATTAGTATAGTGAGGTGATTTTTCCGAAGGTTGGCACATACTTTTCAAAGCTAGATTCAAACAATGAACAACACAAGGAGTCCAAAATATATGAGGATATTTTTGCTCCACAATAGTACCGGCAAGTTTCATATTACTTGCATTATCCGTAATAACTTGAACAACATTGTTTGAACCTACATTTTCTATTGCTTCAATAAATAAGTTAGCAATATATTCACCATCTTTTACGATTTCACTAGAATTGATTGAATTTAAAAACATTGGACCTCCACTAGATGATGCCATTATATTGATCAAAGGTCGTCTTTTAGTATCGGACCATCCATCCGAACAAATCGACAATCCTTTCTTTTTCCATGTACCTTTAATTGGTTGCAACTTTCTATCAATATGTGTTTTTTCTTGAGCTAAAAGAGTTGTCCTCAATCTATTATATGATGGGGGAATATAACCGGGAATGGAATTTTCGGCTAGAAACTTAGAATATTTTTTAAAATAAGGAGAGTTTGCAAAGTTGAACGATAAACCTGATGCGTAGAACATCCTAGCGGCTAATTTGTCAGCCGTATTTCTCTCATAGATGCCAAATGATTTTCCTATAGCTCCACTACTCGAACTCTTTCTTTTTTTTTTGTTGAATTAAATCAGTCCCCTCCGGAAGTGATATATAATCAGCTTTGTTTCTTGCATCAACTTGAACAACGGTTCTTTTTCTTTCGGCTTGTTCATGCTCCATCTTCAAAGTTGCATATATATCACCACTACTTTCTTTACATATTTGAACACCATAACCCGATAATCTCAAAAGATGTGCTTTCACCCTATTATATGATCCCGTAACTATTTTATTGCAATAGTTACAAGACCATGTTCTATTCCCACCCCCATTTGGAGCAATCGAAATAACTTTCACATGATTCCATAGAGGTTTATCATTAAAATCTACTCCTACACTTTTAGTAGGTCTCATAAAATATTTTCCTTTTTGACTACTTGATGCCATCTTGTTAAACATAGGAAGATGAATTTTTTTTTGGTTTACAGTGAACTTGAATGAAAAAACAAAGAAGAAACTACTCTACTAGAAAATGAAAAGATTTTTGGTTTTAGGAGGGAAAAGTTGGTGACAATGGAGAGATTTTTGGACTAGTTGATGGTGATGGGATGTCATCTTTTTGATGTTACTCTAATTAGAAGACTTTTGAGCTTTCTTTTTTTCAATAGGGGTGTATGTATTGTGTACATATATTTTTACTATTTTAATTTGAATTGTTTTTATAGTTCTAATAGAAATAAAATTATTTTATCTAATTTTAATTTATGTGAGATCGTTTGGATAGAATGTTTTTATCTAGCGAGACATGATCCTTGATCTAGATATGAATATATATATATATTTCTAGTATTTCAATAGTTTGAAGCTTATAATAATAGAAAGAATCAAAAGATCTAGTAAGACGGGATCCTTAAAGCGCTTGTATTGATATGAAGAATTAAGTGATCTAGCGAGACATGATCCTTGATCTGGATATGATATTGTGCGTGAAACTATATATATATATATATTCCTAGTATTTTGATAGTTCGAAGTTTGTATTGATTGAAAGAATCAAAAGATTTAGTAAGACGGGATCCTTAAAGCGCTTGTATTGATAGGAAGAATTAAATGATCTAGCGAGACATGATCCTTGATCTGGATATGATATTGTGCATGCAACTATATATATCTATATATATATTTCTAGTATTTCGATAGTTTGAAGCTTGTAATGATAGAAAGAATAAAAAAAATATAGTAAGACGGGATCCTTAAAGCGCTTGTATTGATAGGAAGAATTAAGTGATCTAGAGAGACATGATCCTTGATCTGGATATGATATTGTGCGTGAAACTTGATTTGGTTTGGTTTGATTTTTCTCTTTTCGATTTGAATTTTTTTCGGTTCGATTATTTGGTTATGTCAATAATTAGAAACATAATCAAAGTTATATTTGCAATTTTATATATATATAATTTGGTTTTTTTCGGTTTCTCCCTTCTTTTTTCTAGAATCCGAAACCAAAACAAGAAATCAATCAATATAAATATTAATCCAAAATTAAATAAAAAATTTAATCCAAATTAGAATTCGATTCAAATTTAATGTAAATTATTAGCATGTATTTAAAAATATTTACATAATAATAGTAATATTAATCAGTAATTAATTCATGCAAGTAAATATTTACACATAAAGAACCTTTCAAATAAAAATATCTATAATATTGTTAGATCCCATTTTCCAATCCAACTCGTCCTATTTATATGGACAAAATATTTATTTTTCAAAATATTGTTCCCTTCACTCCTTTTCTAACGTCTCTTTTCCTATTTTCTTCATACATGTAAATTGTAATATTTCTTCATTTCATTTTCTCTTTATTATATATATATATATATATATATATATATATATATATATATATATATATATATATAATAAGAGAGGTGATAACGCTTACGTGTCAGCACCACAAAAAACAATAATTGTTATTAATTAAAATAATTAATTATAAAAAATATTTTTTACTAAATAATTATTTAAAATGACACGTGTCATTTTAAAACTTCCCACTACTCCACAAGTTGATAAAGTATATAGGTTTTTTTTTTAAAAAAATAATTAAAATTGTTCTAAAAATATACAGTTGTAACGTGTTAGATTCCATTTTTTTTGGAAAGAGAAATTTAATTACCTTTACGTAACCTTTTTATTTAATACTCTACGATTAAATAATAACTTAAACATGGTGATTAACGTTTGTGTGTGTTTGATTCCCTTTTTTTTTTTTTTTGAGAAAATATTTTAAATTAGTTAAACTTTATTATTTAAAATTAACATCTAATAAGTCCTTAAATTATAAACCCCTGTAAATTTCTTTCAAAATTGATCATTTAAATAATATTTAATATTTTAAGTTTTCTATCAGATTTTTTCTTATTTACATTTTAAAATAAATATTTTTTTTTAGAAAATTAAAAAATTCAACCAATAATAATAAAATAAAATAAAATAAAAAATAATAATAATAATAATAATAATAATTGTTATCCCGTAATTTTCCTATTTATAGAAAAATCACTTTTGAAATGTTCCAAGTATAAGACAATTCGAGAAAATACTTAGAAAAGAGTCACCACTTAATTTTTTTAAAGAAATTAAGAAAATTTATAATTTTCAAAGATTTAAACAGAAAAAATCATTTCAAAATACCAAAGAGGGTTCAGGGTTCAATTTACACTTCGAGAAGGGTTTAAGCATTCGAAGTGTCCGCTAACATGCGGTTGATCTGCGACTTGACTAAAATATATTTGACTATTTTTAGAAAACTAACGATTTAACATAAAATAATAATTTACAATATTTGATTAACTTTTGAGAACATAATTAAATAAATGACACATTTTTTATTTTATTTTTTAGAGAAAGGGACCCAAAAATGAAACATTTGACTTGAAATACAAATGATTAGAATATTAATAAAACTAAATTAATTAGAACTTACTTGACTCATTTTTATTTTTATTTTTTTAAAAATAATAATAATTTAAACCAAATTGGTTAGTTTAAGCATGAACATCATTTTAAATTAATTGAAGAATACAAACAAAGTTTTGACTAACCTTTTGAGAAAAATGACTAACTAGAAAGAGAACATTTTTTAGTTCATTTGAGAAAAATACTTTATCTTAAAACCACTTTAAAATAAAAATGTGATCAAGTGAAGAGGCCTTAAAACATATCTTTTTTAAGAACAAAGATTTAACTACAAAATTCGACCAATATTTAATTAATGAAATAAATGACCTTAAAAAGAGGTATTCAAAGCAAACCAACACAAAGAAAGTAACTCGTCTTTTGGGGAATCTAATTAAGTTAATTAAAATTATAAAGTTAGAGTTAAACAACGAACAATAAATGATCACAATTAAATAATTAAAGAGTAAGGGAGAAATTGAATTTGGGCCTCCTTTTGGGCCAATTTCGCTGGAATTTTTGATCTTAACCAAATTCCCATTTTTTGTATACATTGACTGTATATCAGTGTATATCGGCATGTATATCAGCTCTTTTCGTGTATCTATTGCTTCCGAACACCTGTATTTCACCTTAGCCCTGTATTCTCATGTTTTTAGCCTGTATATTAGTCCCTAGCCTTGCATATCATGCATACTATTGTTGCATACTAGTGATACAGAATGCATACAACCCCTTTTGGGGCTTTCCAGAACCTGTAATCAGCCTATTCCTTGGGCTTTGAACACAGATGAGGCTGATTCAAAGACGGACTTCAACTCAAAGAAATGCAAGGAATGAGACCAAAGTGAACTCGGATTGGTATCACATGTCAAAAGAACAAAATAAAAAAATAAATTAGCATTTGCAGAGAAAAATAATAAGAAGAAGACGATTAATATTACTCTCTAAAGCATGTAACATATCAGCAAACAAATCTTTTAAAGACAAAAAAAAAATGTAATAGGCTAATAATAATGAAGACAACCCAATATATTAGCATTTCTAGATAATGTAAGCATGTAAGCAAATCGACATTTTTGCATCTAATAGCTTGAAAATAAATAGTAATAACACTTAGTTCAATGAACAGATTAATTAAGGGAAAGAAGCATATAATAATACATGCATAAATTTAAAGAACAAGACTTAGATATAGAGCTAAGAAACAAAATCCCAACATCAAACTCATACTTACTAGATTCAAGTATCAAATATCCTATCAAAGATATTATTTACCAACAATAAACCAACGATTTAACGAATTTATCATTTTTTCATAAGAGACAAAATGAAACCATAACACAATAATGCAAGTATAGAGTAAGCAAATATATTAGTATCAATGATCCTGACTTCCACTCTATACTTCCACCAAAAGACTAATTAACAAGGAATTGGCAAAATTCATACACCATTATTGATATATGAACTAAGTGCAAGAATACAGTGACAAAATGACATAAAATCCAAGAGAAGAACACATCCAATACTCGACAGGAAGAAATCCAATAAATTTAGCACTAAAAAAAACAACTAGTTATATGCATACAAATTCGAATTATTGAACATAACGACCAACATATAATACTAAAGTTACTTCATTGATGTTTGAATCATGCTTGCTGCTAAAACATTCATAGGAAAATCGTACTAAAATAAAGACTTAAAAGCGAAGGAACCAAAAGTTCTTAATAACAAACTCCATACCAAGTATCGAATACATAGCACGCCGTGTCGAAAACAAAACGTAAGAGAAGGCGAAGTTACCTTCTTTGGGGCAGCGAGCAGGGACGACCAGCTTGAGAGGTCAGCGATTCTTCCACCACAAAAGTCAAATACGAATAGCAAACCAAGAAAATTGAGCAGGGACCTTCTCGGAACTTAGAACAAGAAAGCTAAATATCAAATTTTAAGTGTAAAATTACTATTATTAAAGAACTCAAACTCAAAACTCCGCCCCTTTGTTTTTTCTCCCCTTTCCAACACCGATGGATAGGGGTTTTATATAAAGAAAATAAGGGGTCGATTTAGGAGGGAAAACGAGCAAAAATTCAAAACTTTTTGAATTTTTTCCTCTTTTCAAAGGCAAACAGTAGAAAGTATGGAGGTTTCTGACAAAGGGGACGAGGTGATCAATTAGGGACTGCTAGGGTATGGGTTCGCAGAGTAGTTGGATGGGATTTTTGGATTTGCTGAGATTTGTTGCGTCTGGAAGAGGAAGAACAGGGTAGGGTCGGTTCATGCGTGAAAAGGAAGAAGAAGAAGAGTACATGAGTCATTTGGTACTGGGTATGTACGTGTATGTTGGTTGTAATATGTTTGTGCCTATGTTAGTGGAGGCTGCTAATTGGATTGGCTGGGAGGAAAAATGGAATGTGTTGGGTTGATATTGAAAAAAATGGGTTGATGGGCAGCTGGGAAATTGAACTTAATGGGCTGCTGAAAATTGGCCCAAATAAGAAAAGGGGTTAGATCTTTTAAGAGATAAACATATTGAGTTTAATTTAGATGAATTAATATTAATTAATTAATGAGCTTTTTAATCTTAACGAAATATAATAATTATTTCTATTATAAAATACTTAGTTGTCACGCCCCGAGCCTACACCTTGGGCGGGACCGGCACTCGTAGACCATTGCTGGCCCCAAGCAAACCCTTGGCCTGACTTTCTTAACTCAGCGAAAACTTAACTCAACAGCTTAACTCTAAGCAATGAAAGGATTATAAATTAGCCAACTGATAAAAATCTGGCCAAAAAGGCAACTCAAGTCTCAAAATAGAATATTATATATATACACAGAAGAGAGACTCAAAACTAACTGACTGACTGTCTATGAAGCCTCTTAAATACTGAGATGGATGTTGGGACAGGCCCCGCAACATCCTAATAAAACAAAACTAAGAATGTAAAATAACTGAGTCCTCCGAAAAGCAAGGAGGCTCACCACTGACTCTGGAGTGCTCAGCTGGATTAACGGTGTGCTGGATGCTGATCCTGGGTACCTACGTCTGCATCATAAGACGATGCAGGCCAACTGGCATCAGTACATGAAATGTACGAGTATGCGAGCGAGAAAGTTAAACCACAACTTAAGCTTGAAAGGAATACAAGAAAACACTTACCTTGGCCCTGTACGACTCAAGAATAACTGAACTCAATATATATATATATATATATATATATATATATATATATATATATATAAGGCAATAAGACACATGCGATATATATAGCTTTTAAAACATTGTAACCAACTTAGTTCGTTAATGATTAAAGCAATAACCACTCAACTTTACTTATATAAAAGTAATATAACTTTTGTGGGAGGTTCTTTAACCGACAACCACCACTATGAGCCCTAGTGATGATACAACGTTTTACCTCATATTGCCCAAGGACCATCCTATACCTTGCTGTGATATAGAAAGCTAACTTTACTAAGTGGATCCACTAGCTTAACTTTCGTGATCATCTAAAAAGTATGACCCGAGAAATCCTATATTGGCGCATGGTTCTTATGGAGAGTTGAGTTAATATTAACTCGTGTCTCCAATTCGGTGCTCAATACTACTCCCAAAAATACTTTGGCTCATAAGTGTTTTTAAAAACAAACTTCTTTCTTTAGTTGAAATAATTACTCAAAACTTAGCCGAAAGGCTCTTTTGGAAAACATGTTCCCTTCTTACTCAAATGTAAAAACATTTAAAACTCCTTTGGGAATACTTAGTTCCCTAATAGCCTTTTCTAGAAAATGAACTCAACTTTAATCTCTTGACTTAACTTGAAACTTGAGACTCTTACTCGACTTGAAACTCTATAATCTTTGTAACACCCCGTATTTGACAATAGAGATTTCAAAGTTCTGGTCTTACAAGTGGCACCTACGGAACCCATCCACGGACCGTAGATGGACTTACGGTCCGTCCTGTAGGTCCGTGGTTCATAACAGAAACTTCCCCCAGTGGCACTTACGGAACCTATCCACGAACCGTAAATGGACTTACGGTCCGTTCTGCAGGTCCGTAGTTCATGACAGAAACTTTCCCAGAACTCAGTCAGAAAAATTGGCTAAGTGTTGACCTACGGCCCGGACTTACGGTTCGTAGGTTAGGTTACGGACCGTAGTTCCTGTCCGTAGATCGGTGCCCCAAAAACGCAACTTCAGTCCCGATTGACGGTTGACTAGCACGGACCATCAATCGATCCACGGTTCGTAGGTCCTGGCCATAGATGGGAAACAATTGCCAATTAGCTAAAAATTGTTGATGGATCAACTTCAAATGGTTATAACTTTTAGTACAAAAGGAATTAGGTGCCCCATGACCTATAATAAGATAGATAATTGAATTATCTTCCCAACTACACCAACAACACAAACCAACAACTTCAACAACATGACCAATCTTTTCTCAAAAAAAATAAAACGAATTTGGTGTATGGGGGAAAGGATCAACCCATGACTAATAACTCACATACCTAGTAGGGATCACCCCCGACAATATCCACGATGCTCTCCTTGCTTGATCTTCCATTTCTCCTCTTCTTCTTCTCTTCTTTCTCTCTTATCTCCCAAGCCCTAACTCTCACTTTTTGTTAAAAAAAATGGGAACAAATTGATCAAAATCAGTCTAACACAACAATATGACAAAAAGAATTAATTGGGGAAAAGACCAAAATGCCCTCAAAATTTCCGAACGGATTTCCCTGCCACTGCCCAACTATCAAAAGGGCATAACTCACTCATACGAACTCGGAATCGAGTAAAATTGGTGGCGTTGGAAAGATCATTCCACGAGCTTTGTAAACATAACTGGAACTACTCCTAAATCATCCTGATCTAGGAGTCATGACTACTCAAAGTTGGCCAAAACTCACTTTTTCCCACACTTAACCAAATTTCCAGATTCTTAACTTAGCCAAATTTCCAAAAATGACTACTTTCAATTTCAAGCTTCTTCGTATTCATTTTTAAATTGTCGGATGTTACATTAGTTTAATTAAAAACTAATTAACTCAAAACTATAACTTAAAGTCATAAAATATTTAACTAAAATGTAGAATCTTTGTGATGATTTTCAAATATTTATAAAATAACATGATTGTAAAAAATATACATATTTATTATTTAAAATTATTAAAATGATAATGTTACTCTAAAAATAACTTGAAAGTATTTTGAATTTCATAAAATTTATTAATTCAAAATTATGACCCTTGCTACTAAAGTATTTAAAAATATAAAATCCTTTCAAGATGATTTTTGAATACTCATAAAATGCATTAATTATATACATAACTATATAAAACATATATATATATATATATATTAAAGAAGTGACAAAACTATTTAAAATAGCTTGCAAACTATATTTATTTTATTTTATTTCTAAAATTTTTATAAAATTAATTATTTTAAATCGTTAGAAATTGAAGAAGTTCAATGATTAATTTATATTGTGGAGGTCCAAAATTGAGTATCAACAGCTGTCCCTCGTTTGACTTGGATTGATGAAAGAAATTTGAGGCAAATGAAATTGACGAATCCAATTTTGACCGACTCTGTCTTCATCTTTAGGAAAGGGATTTTTGTATGGATTTTAGAAATTATGGCCGAACCCCAAAATCGGGTTTCCTACATATCTCAGGCTATATGAGAATTCAGACAACTTGTAGGTCTATGTGCTTGATTTGACGCACGATTATGAAAGAATTTGATAGTTATCCCGATATCGAATTATGAAGAGACCAAAATGCTTGGGAATAAGATTTGAGAGAGGATGTCAAAATACAACCGAGCTTTCAACATTGATCCCGCCTACATATCCCTAGACCTAAGGAATCTGGCTGTTTGTAGTTCTACTCGATCGATTGAAAAGGAAATCGATTATGCTAGATAACCTTCATTTCTGAAAGAGTGACAAGTAAGTCGAGTAGGAAAAAGAGGCTTGCAACCTCTTAGCCATGAATGTGGGGCCCTTCACACCCATAATTAAGTACTTACACGGACATAATTTCCAAAGCTCTTGGTGTATTGTCACTCAGATTGGAAAGCCACCTCCGGTGGGAATAAAAGTTTTTCGGATGCAAAATTATAACGGATAAACCAAAAGGAATACCCATATGCCTTTTGATAGGGGTGTGGTTTGATTATGGTAGAAGTCGATTCTCAACTCGCGTCCTAAGAGTTTGATACTCCTCTTTGGACTATGTCCCAGTTCACTGCTAAGAAAAGTTTCACGTTGTGCTGCATCCTTTTTTATGTCGTCCGCACCTATGGTTTGATTTGAGTATTCATCCTCTCGGATGCTCTCGACAAAGACTGGCATAAAACTCATTAGTGTAAAATATAACTCAAATGGAGAGATAGTGTCATTTACCATATTGGCACTTAATTGTTCTCCTTGAATATTTAACGTCAACTTCTTTCAGTTTGACATAAAGCAAATAAAGCATGTGTCTCATATTTGCGACATGACTCTTCACTGTACTTTTCTTTTAATATTGAAGTAGCAAAATAGATTAATATAATATGTTGATGGTTTTCTTGGTGGTCGAATACGATGGCCCTCTTGACGGTCTGAATATGATACCCTTCTTGATATTTGTATAGGATGACCCTCTCAGCAATTTGAATATGCAATGGCTCTCTTGGTCTTTGTATAGGATGGCCCTCTCAGCAATATGAATGTGAATGGCCCTCTCGGCCTTTGTATAGGATGGCCTTCTCGGCAATATGAATATGAATGGCCCTCTCGACAATTTAATATGCAATGGCCCTCTCGGCATTTTGAATATGCAATGGCCCTCTTGGCAATATGAATATGAGTTGCCTTCTCGGGAATTTGAATATGAATGACCCTCTTGGCAGTTTGAATATGAATGACCCTCTTGGTAATATGAATATGAGTGGCCTTTTCAGGAATTTGAATATGAATGGCCCTCTTGGCAGTTTGAATATGAATGGCCCTCTTGGCAATATGAATATGAGTGGCCTTCTCGACAATTCAAATATGCAATGCCCTCTTGGAAGTTTGAATATGAATAGCCCTCTTGTCAATATAAATATGAGTGGCCTTCTCGGGAATTTGAATATGAATGGCCCTCTTGGCAATATGAATATGAGTGGCCTTCTCGACAATTCAAATATGCAATGCCCTCTTGGAAGTTTGAATATGAATAGCCCTCTTGGCAATATGAATATGAGTGGCCTTCTTGGGAATTCTTGGCAGTTTGAATATGAATGGCCCTCTTGGCAATATGAATATGAGTGGCCTTCTCGACAATTTGAATATGCAATGCCCTCTTATTAGTTTGAATATGAATGGCCCTCTTGGCAATATGAATGTGAGTGGCCTTCTCGGCAATTCGAATATGCAATGCCCTCTTGGCAGTTTGAATATGAATGGCCCTCTTGGCAATATGAATATGAGTGGCCTTCTCGGCAATTTGAATATGAATGGCCCTCTTGGCAGTTTGACTATGAATGACCCTCTCGGCAATTTGAATATGAATGGCCCTCTTGGCAGTTTGAATATGAATGACCTTCTTGGCAATTTGAATATGAATGACTTTGACTATGAATGTCGTTTTTCATTAATATCTCTTTGGTCAAGCAGAGATGTTACACTCACTATAAGACATTTGCTGGATATGTTCTCCTAAACTAGTTGGTTGGCAAATATAGCTCCTTTGATGATCTTATTATACCTTGCATCCACAAAAATATGTTAGTTTTGGAACATTGATCTGCATTGAAGTCGCCCTGCTCCTGGTCTCGTTATCTCTAGTACTTTGTCTGGTAGATCCAATGAATCGCCGTAGACAAAAGAAATAATATCATATTTAGATTAAAACATTTGCTAGGCATGAAGTTTTGGAAAAATAGTTTTAAAGAAAATATCTGCCAATTAACTGTCACGATATGCACGACACGAACAAAACCCTTTGTCTCAGATTTTGATATGATAGGCAGTTTGCTGGCAACTTAAAACCCTTTAAGAACACGTCAATTTGAGGCAATTGAAGTTGAGTTCGAAGGTCCGAGTATCCTTAATGGAATTTTTGAGGTCCTTCTCAAAAATTCTGTCCCAGTTAGATGTTTCAAAAACAAATCTAATGATGATCACCAGAGTCTTGAATTTGAGATCTTCTCAAAATTATTTCCAGTTGCATATTTCGATATGATCCTTGACTCTTGTTTGTGGAAAATGGCTCTTCTTGTAGAATTTTTGGGGTCCTCTCAAAAATTCTGTCCCAGTTTCCATTATGAGGGGAAATGGAAATCTTACTAGGAACATAACCGAACCCTTGTGGCGCCTACGTATCCCGTTGAGGCAGGAATCAGGTCAAACGTAGTTCCCCTCTTAAGAATTGACAAAAATAGAAAATTTGATAAGGAAATGACCGAGGGCGACATAGGCCGCCTACGTATCTCATTCTCGAGAATTCAGGTCGAACGTAGTTCAAATACAAGGGTAATGTTTCAAAATATAAAGCGACAATGATTACAAGCAAACTGTAATTACAAGGAAATAAAGGAAAAAAGTATCATTCTTCAAATGTAGTATCTCTTGACGACATCTGAATTGATAGCTTTTCGCCACACTCTACCGTCCATCTTTGCTAGAACCAAAGCTCCTCTTGATAGTACTTTGGGGACGATATATGGTCCTTGCCAGTTAGGTGCAAATTTCCCTTTATATTCCTCTTGATGAGGGAAAATGCGTTTCAACACCAATTGGCCTACCTCAAATGTTCGAACTCTTACTTTCTTATTGAAAGCACAAGTCATTCTCTGTTGATATAACTGGCCATGACAAACGACACTCATTCTTTTCTCGTCAATCAATGCTAATTTCTTATATCGATCACGAACCCATTCGGCATCTCTCAATCTAACTTCCTGAATAATCCTTAAAGATGGTATCTCAACTTTAGCTGGAATCACTGCTTCCGTTCCGTATACCAATAGGTAAGGAGTTGCTCCAGTTGAGGTTCGAATTGTGGTGCGGTAACTTAGCAAAGCATAAGGCAAATTTTCATGCCAACATTTGTAGTTGTCAATCATCTTTCTCAGTATCCTCTTGATGTTCTTATTAGCAGCTTCCATATCTCCATTCATCTGAGGGCGATATGCAGTTGAATTGTGGTGGGTAATTTTGAATTATTCACATATCTCTTTCATCAAGTGACTATTCAGATTTGCTCCATTGTCTGTGATGATAGACTCTAGAACTCCAAAATGACATATCAAATTGTTGCGAACAAAGTAGGCCACAACTTTCTTTGTCACAGCTTTGTAGAAAGCAGCTTTGACCTACTTTGTGAAGTAATCAATGGCGACCAAAATGAACTTATGACCATTAGAGGTAGCAGGCTCAATCGGTCCAATAACATCCATGCCCCAGGTTGCAAATGGCCAAGGGTAACTCTTCGTATTGAGCTCGTAGGGCGGTACTTTGATCAAATCTCCGTGCACCTGGCATTTATGGCATTTTGGACAAATCGGCCACAATCATTTTCCATAGTCATCCAGAAGTATCCAGCCCTTAAGATTTTCTTTGCTAATGTAAACCCATTCATGTGTGTCCCATACACTCCGACGTGCACTTCTTCAAGCAATTTTGTGGCTTCTGCAGCATCCACACATCTCAGTAATCTTAGATCGGGTGTCCTCTTATAAAGAACCTCTCCATTCAAGAAGAAGTTGTTTACCATTCTTCGGATTGTTTTCTTCTGAATACTTATTGCTTTTTCTGGATATTCGCCAGCTTCTAAGTAATTTTTCACATCGATATACCATGGATTGCCATCCCGTTCTGCTTCTACATGTGAACAATGTGCTGGTTGTTCTTTTAAAACTATCTTAAGTGGATCGATATAACTCTTTTCTGGATATTGTATCATGGACGATATGGTTGCAAGGGCATCAGCAAGCTCGTTTTGTATTCTCGGCGTGTGTTTGAACTCGGTCTTCCTAAATCTTTTAGATATCAACACTGCTCCAATTCCTGATCCTATAGAGTTTACTGCTTCATCAAAGAACATTCTTCACCCAGGATATGATTCTGATATGTCTTCCCCTACAAACAATACTTCTTCATCAGGAAAATATGTTCTAAGCGGTTCATATCCTTCATCTACTGGGTTTTCAGCAATCTGATCGGCCAAAGTTTGCCCCTTGACTGCTTTCTGAGTCATGTACACAATATCGAACTCACTCAATAACATTTGCCACTTTGCTAGCTTTCTTGTGGGCATTACTTTCTAAAATATGTACTTAAGTGGGTCCATCCTCGAAATAAGATGTGTTGTATAAGCCGACAGATAATGTCTCAATTTCTGAGCAACCCAAATCAAAGCACAACAAGTTCTCTCTAAAAGGGTGTAACGAGTCTCATAAGATGTGAACTTCTTGCTTAAATAGTATATAGCTTTCTCCTTTCTTCCGATCTCATCTTATCGTCCCAACACACACCCGAATGCATTGTCAGAGACGGATAAATACAACAGCAAAGGACTACCTGCACGTGGTGGCACCAACACTGGTGGATTCGAAAGGTAATATTTGATGGTGTCAAAAGCCTTCTGACATTCTTCGATCCATTTGGTTGGCGCATCTTTTCATAGTAACTTGAATATGGGCTCACATATCACCGTTGATTGAGCTATGAATCGACTGATGTAATTCAGTCTTCCCAGAAAACTCATTACTTCCTTCTTAGTCTTTGGAGAAGGTAAGTCTTGAATTGCCTTGATCTTGGAAGGATCAAGCTCGATACCTCTTCTGCTAACTATGAATCCGAGTAACTTCCCTGCGGTTACTCCAAATGCACATTTAGCTGGGTTCAACTTCAAATCATACCTACGTAACCTATTAAATAACTTTTCCAAGTGTATCAAATGATCCGAACTCTCGCGAGATTTTATGATGACATCGTCCACATACACTTCAATTTCTTTGTGGATCATATCATGGAAAATGGTGGTCATAGCTCTCATGTAAGTGGCTCCAGCATTTTTTAGGCCGAACGGCATCACTCGATAATGGTAGACTCCCCAAGGCGTGATGAAGGTTATTTTTTCTGCAGCTTCTTCATCCATTAAAATCTGGTGGTGTCCCGCAAAACAATCCACAAAAGATTGCAACTCATGCTTAGCACAATTATCGATGAGTATATGGATGTTTGGCAAGGGAAAATTATCTTTCGAACTTGCTTTGTTGAGATCTTGATAATCCACGCATATCTTGATTTTTCCATCTTTCTTTGCCACTGGAACAATTTTAGCCAGCCAACTGGGATACTTGGTCGCTTCAATGACTTTTGATTCGATCTGCTTCATGACCACCTCTTTTATCCTTAAACTCAGATCGAGATTGAACTTTCTGGTTTTCTGCTTTACTGGACAGTACTCTGAATTGATAGACAGCTTATGGGAAACAATATCAGTGCTTAACCCTGGCATATCATCATAAGACCAGACAAACACATCGATGTATTGCTTGAGCAGCTTAACCAATTCTTTTTTTTCTGTTGCTGCCAAATGGACACTGACTCAGGTTTCTCTGACCGACTCGTCATCTCCCAAGTTTACTGTCTTTGTTTCATCCAGGTTGGGCTTTTTATCATCTTCAAGTTGCCTCAAGTCATCGGTAAAGTGTTTAGGCATCATAGTTTCCTTATCATATTCTTCACATTCATCTTCATCAACCTTACTTAGTTCGCCGTGTTCGTGACATGTCATGACATTGGCAGGTTTAGATTCATTTTTACTGAAAAAGAACAATAAATCAACCATATTAGATAGAAAGAGTTTAAATGTATTTATTGTAAAATAATTCGCAATGACAAAATAATCAATTTAAAATAAACGAGGCTTTCATTGGAATTTTAAAAAGGAGTACAAACTTTGGTCATGACTCATGAGTCATTTCCTTTTTAAACATTACGATGAAAAATAAAGTGACATAAATGGTGGTTTCGGGCCTCGTCCGAACAACATCGATTTTCAAAAATAAAACTTCAAATTTTAAGTGGAGTGGCCATCCAATTCTGCAGCATCTCTCTAGGTCCGGCATCTCGGATGGTGGGTGTTGTTGTACATTCTGCTGAGATCGCAGCACAATCTTCTTCATCAAACAATTTTCCCATCCCTTCCACTAGACCATCAATCTCAGGCTCTAAAGCTTTAGCAACAAATGACTGGTACAATACTGGAATAGGCTTCGGTATATCACAGTCATGTTTCTTCCTTGTTTCTGCTTCAAACAATTCTTCCTCTGTTGGGGTATAACCGATACCGAATTGGAAATTTTGAAGTAGTATAGGAAGGGGTTCGGATATGCCATCCAAATTCTTACCTAACCCACGCCCCAGTTCAAAACCATTTCTCAGCATAGTTCTGGCTAGCATTTTATACACTTGAGGCATTGATACTTGCAATGTCGTATCTTCAAAAGCAGCATTCATTATCTCCACCATGTGAAAATCAGTATTCTAAGAAGACTCTTCAATAACTGGAACGGAGAAACTAGGGTACCTACGGTCACTCCCTTCACCATGAATGACAATTTCATGGTCCTCCCAGAGGAACTTCAAAAGTTGATGCAATGTGGATGGAACTGCTCTAACAGCATAGATCCATGGTCTTCATAGTAATAAGTTGTAACTTGTAGATATATCCATCACTTGGAATTCAGTGACAAATTCTGCAGGCCCTATTTGGATACACAAGTCTACTTCCCCTATGGTCTCTTTTTGCGAACCATCAAATGCCCTTACATTCATTCGATTTTGACGAATTTTTCCTACATCATATTTCAGCTGAGTCAGGGTTGATAATGGGCAGATATTGAGCCTTGAGCCATTATCAATCAATACTCGAGCTACAAACTTGTCCCTGCATTTAACGGTGATATACAAGGCATGGTTGTGCATAACCCCTTCGAGTGGCAACTTATTTTCTCGGAAAGAGGTTTGATGACTCCCAATGACATGACTTACCATAGTGGCCAGATTCTCACCACTTGTTCCCGTCGGCACATATGCTTCATCAAGTACCTTCAACAGTGTTTTTCGATGGTACTCAGAACTCATTAATAGAGCCTAAACAGAAATTTGAGTGGGAGTCTTCTCCAAATGCTTGACAATGAAAAACTCCTTAGGCTGCATTCTTCACCAAAACTCTTCAGCCTCACCTTCTGTGATCGACCTTTTTCGATTCTCCTTTCTTCGTATCTCCTGAGTTAGTTCTTTTAGAATGTAGCATCTTCCAAAACGTGTCATCCCTTGTGCGGTGGCCGCCTGGACAACAAACTTTCCTTTGGGCTACTCGTTGTTGCTTTCTTTCGTCAAAATGAATGCTTGATGAGGTGCAGTCATTACAACAAACTTTGGACGGGATTTTATGGTCAATGAGGCCACTGTTGGTATAAGTGAGTTGACATTTGATTCCCCGATAGTCCCATTAGCAAGCCAATCTTTGTCTTTTTCAATCATGTTGATGGTAGCTCTTCCATGATTCGGCAATGGGTTAAGGTTCACATTGGGGGCAGGGGCTTGAAGAGTAATGACCCTATTATCGATCAAGTCTTGAATCTTATGTTTCAGATTGATACATCGTTCTGTATCATGTCCTGCTCCTCCAGAATGGTACGCACAACGTTGATATGCTCGAAAGAACTTTGTTGTGGGATTAATTGTCCTTGCATCTACTGGTTGGATCAATTCTGCCGCTCTTAGACGCTCAAAGAGTTGGGTACGTATTTCTGCCAAAGGAGTGAAAACTCTGGGAGGCTTTCTTTCGAGGTTAGGACAGGGTAGATTGTTGGCGTTTGGGTTGTTTTGTCCAGGATTTTGGTAGACTGGTGCATTGGCTTGGTGATTTGGTAGTGTATTTTGGTAGGTTGGTGATTGATTTTGGTAGATAGGCGGTGGTGCTTGGTAGTTCTGTTGTGCATAGTAGATTGGGATTGGAGCTTATGGAGATGATGGGTAAATATTTGAGGTGGGGAATCGGTTGGAGTTTACAATGGCAGAACCAGACCCAAAATACCTTTGCAGCCTTGGCCTCGGGCTAAACGATACAGCAGACACGTCCTCTTTCTTTTTCCTAGCAAATCCTGTTGCCATGGATGGTGAGGATTTGTTGGTGGCCTGCAAGGTAGTGAGACCTGTAACCTTTCTAGACTTGAGGCCGTCCTCTATGGCTTCTCCCATTCTGATTAGCTCCGAAAACTTTTGTCCCATCATGGGCAACATCCTTTCATAATATTTGGGCTCTTGAGCTCAAATAAAAGCAGAGGTTATTTCGCTTTCAGTCATCACAGGTTGTACCTTTGCAGCTTCTTTCCTCCAGCGACATGCATATTCACGATAGTCCTCCGTGGTCTTTTGCTTGATTTTTTCCAAATAATATCTGTCAGGGACAGCTTCGACATTAAACTGGAATCTTTCCAAAAAATCTTTAGCCAGAGCCCCCCATGTAGACCATTGACGGAGTTCTTGAGATATGAATCATTCTAACGCCTCCCCACTGAGGCTTCGACTAAACAACCTCATAATTAATGAATCATTTTTCCTGATACCCACGAGTTTGTCACAATAAGCTCGTAGGTGAGCAATGGGATTGCCAATACCATTGAAGGTTTCAAACTTTGGAATTTTGTAACCTTCGGGTATTTCCAAGTCAGGGTGCATGCAAAGGTCCTCATACTCAAGTCCTGTTATCTTCCTTGAAGATTGGACACTATTTACTGCCTCGGAGATGGCATCTTTCATAACATTCATTTCTTGTTCACGCTTTTCTTCACTAAACCTCCACTCCTTCTCCATTTCTTCATAGTGATCGAGCTCCGGTTGAACTGGAAAGCTAGGACATGGCTTAGAGATTGTATGGGTTGGTGGAGTTTGGAATGTTACAGAAGTGTGAGCAGGCTGGCTAGGCAAAACATTTGGATTATTAGGGACCGGGAGTGGGATTTGATAGGTTGGCATGAAGTTTTGGGAATGATTAGTGTTGGGTGCTTGGCTTTGATTTGGTAATGGTGGTGGTGTTTGGTAGGAAGTGCTGGCGTATGGAGCGTTGGATACAGTTAAGTCAATGGTATGAGGATTAGGGGTGGAAGTGATGGGTCATGTGGTATGGGTAGGGAAATAATTGGGTAATGGAGAACTTAGTGATGGAAAAGGAGTAGGAGGTCTTCTAGATTCAAGGAGGGGTTCATTCGATGCAATGGCTAGTTTGGCTAGATCTTTGGTCTGTTGGAGCTCTTCCTGCATGGCTGCAAATCGTTGCATTAATTGAGAGATCAACTCACTCTGATCAACGAGTTTAGCATTTTTTATGGTCACATCCACTATTCCTGTTTTTTCAGAAGTACCAGTCATTTTGCTCTTGCCTTTCTCCAAAAAATGATCAGGGAAGAATGGTATGATTGCTTTAGATCTTGTAAAGTAGTGATGGTCGGCCAGTTTGATTTCAACACAGATCAGTTTTTACCTGTAGAGAAGAACAACTCAAAAAACATATGTGTTAGTTTTTGTTTTTAACAAGATATGCAAATAAGATGATATAAAAATAAATACACAAGTGTCATTTTCCTTCAAGCAGATTAATCTACGGAAATATTTTGGGTGAATTTGAGGACTCAAATGGAAAGATATCTTTTTGTAATTAAATTAGGAAGATCGACTTGCATAGAATCCGGCTAATTTCTTCCACTCATATGCTTTTGTAGGTGAAATTCTTTAGAATTTTTCACTAACAAAGGAGAATAAAAATTGAAAATATAGGGACCGAGCCTTAACTAGCCTGCCTACGTATCCACCAAGGAAATCAGGCTTGACGTAGTTCGAATTACATAACATAACCTAAACGTACCCTTCCCAAAATTGATAGAGAGACTAGGCTCGAAAAGAGCTTCCTACGTACCCCCTATGGGCTCAAGTCTCGCGTAATTCTTGATTACAATAAAATTTAAAAACAACATGGCAAAAATGAGAAAAGCGTTACATAAACCTAAATCTACCCAAAAGCTTCTTTCCTTCTTCTTCAACTGTAGGGTGACGATCCGGTGCTCTCGTCATCTAAACCCTCTTTTGTTTTATCATTTCCCCTCATGGAGGAAGCATTCCCAAAATTTAGTTTCTTAATGTCCCATCCAATTTCGGGGATCCTTGCAGATGCTTTAGTGATATTAATTATCTCATGATCAATTTTTGCAATCTTATTTTCACCAAGGGTGTTTTCATGTCAACCTCAATAATTCTCTCTCGTAGCATCCATTCAGTTTGGTCCAGTATTGCAAGTCTCCTTTTGGCTGCAGCTATCCTCTCTCTAGTCTCGACAAATTTTCTGAACATTGACTCTTCTGTTTCTTCATCACTTACCAAAGCAATGGGTGGAATTGGTGCGTTGACACTTTTTCTAGACATTCTAGCAAGTCGACCTTCCTATGATGGACGAATAAAACTTAGGAGATTTTTAGAGTAGACGGTTTATATATTTCTGAGAAACTTGGACAACACTTCAGAAGTAATTTGGACAGACTTTATTGTTGTGAATTTTAATATATGCTTAGAGTGCTCTAAGAAACAAAAGTGGATTAATTCTGCTTTAGACAAAGTGACACATCATAACACAAAACAATTATATCAAGCAACACACAAACAATTTATATCGTGCCCTAAACTTGTGACCTTTTATGCCAAAGGTGGGCCTATCGAATTGAAGTATGTATGACGTCATCTGAAACATTCCATTGCCTCATAAAATTAAAATTTATACAAACTTTGCAAACAAATTAAATGGAGATACCTAATAGGGAAAAAGGGATACAAATAATCAGTCTCACGCAGGGGTATGATCCTAAAGTATGATTCCACAGAAGGCTTTCCGTTCTTGAGCTTCTTGCCATCTCAGAATGCCAACGTCTTCAGATGCAATGGTAATTTAATCTTTCTTTTTCTCGAACAAGCTATTAAATTCCTAACCCCAAGAAACAATGTTTTGCAAAATGACGTATACATCCTTCAATTATAAACACATAAGTATGGTTGTCTTTTATTGACAATGGGACAAATAGACATAATGTAGGCTTCTAATGGACCCAAACACGCCTTTGGTGTTGGGTCAACTTAGTTCAAATGCGCTAATTTTGGGATTTGGTTTTGCTCTATACTAGTTGACTAATAGTTGGGTTTATTTAAAGTGGACTGGTGACCTAAGCAGACTACTTGGGCTGGAATTCACAACAACCATTGGACGCATGACGAACCAATAAATTGCTGATCATTCCGGAAAAGGGTTGAGTATAAAAAAGTTCTGTTGCGGTTTCGCAAAATCGTCTTTTAATATACTATACATACGAAAGAAGATGCCATGAAATGCAATGACAGTTATAGCAGTTTAAACACGTTAAGCACAAATAAATAATTTCAACAATTAATAACAATTAGTCAAATAGTCAAATCATATGGTTAGAACCTAATTAAGTCCCCAGCAGAGTCGTCATTTCTGTTATGCCGTAATTTTCCTATTTATAGAAAAATCACTTTTGAAATGTTCCAAGTATAAAACAATTTGAGAAAATACTTAGAAAAGAGTCGCCACTTAATTTTTTTAAAGAAATTAAAAAAACTTATAATTTTCAAAGATTTAAACAGAAAAAATCATTTCAAAATACTAAAGAGGGTTCGGGGTTCAATTTACACTTCGAGAAGGGTTTAAGCATTCGAAGTGTCCGCTAACATGCGGTTGACCTGCGACTTGACTAAAATATATTTGACTATTTTTAGAAAAATAACGATTTAACATAAAATAATAATTTACAATATTTGATCAACTTTTGATAACATAATTAAATAAATGACGAATTTTTTATTTTTATTTTATTTTATTTTTTTAGAGAAAGGGACCCAAAAATGAAACATTTGACTTGAAATACAAATGATTAGAATATTAATAAAGCTAGATTAATTAGAACTTACTTGACTCATTTTTATTTTTATTTTTTTAAAATAATAATAATTTAAACCAAATTGGTTAGGTTAAGCATGAACATCATTTTAAATTAATTGAAGAATACAAACAAAGTTTTGACTAACCTTTTGAGAAAAATGACTAATTTGAAAGAGAATATTTTTTAGTTCATTTGAGAAAAATACTTTATCTTAAAACCACTTTAAAATAAAAATGTGATCAAGTGAAGAGGCCTTAAAACATATCTCTTTTAAGAACAAAGATTTAACTACAAAATTCGACCAATATTTAATTAATGAAATAAATGACCTTAAAAAAAGGTATTCAAAGCAAACCAACACAAAGAAAGTAACTCGTCTTTTGGGGAATCTAATTAAGTTAATTAAAATTATAAAGTTAGAGTTAAACAACGAACAATAAATGATCACAATTAAATAATTAAAGAGTAAGGGAGAAATTGAATTTGGGCCTCCTTTTGGGCCAATTTCGCTGGAATTTTTTATCTTAACCAAATTCCCATTTTTTGTATACATTGACTGTATATCAGTGTATATCGACATGTATATCAACTCTTTTTATGTATCTCTTACTTCCGAACACCTGATTTCGCCTTAGCCCTATATTCTCACATTTTTAGCCTGTATATTAGTCCTTAGCCTTGCATATCATGCATACTATTGTTGCATACTAGTGATACAGAATGCATACAACCCCTTTTGGGGCTTTCTAGAACCTGTAATCAGCCTATTCCTTGGGCTTTGAACACAGATGAGGTTGACTCAAAGACGGACTTCAACTCAAAGAAATGCAAGGAATGAGACCAAAGTGAACTCGGATTGTTATCACATGTCAAAAGAACAAAATAAAAAAATAAATTAGCATTTGCAGAGAAAAATAATAAGAAGAAGACGATTAATGTTACTCTCTAAAGCATGTAACATATCAGCAAACAAATCTTTTAAAGACAAAAAAAAAATGTAATAGGCTAATAATAATGAAGACAACCCAGTATATTAGCATTTCTAGATAATGTAAGCATGTAAGCAAATCGACATTTTTGCATCTAATAGCTTGAAAATAAATAGTAATAACACTTAGTTCAATGAACAGATTAATTAAGGGAAAGAAGCATAAGATAATCCATGCATAAATTTAAAGAACAAGACTTAGATATAGAGCTAAGAAACAAAATTTCAACATCAAACTCATACGTACTAGATTCAAGTATCAAATATCCTATCAAAGATATTATTTACCAACAATAATCCAATGATTTAACGAATTTATCATTTTTTCATAAGAGACAAAATGCAACCATAACATAATAATGCAAGTATAGAGTAAGCAAATATATTAGTATCAATGATCCTGACTTCCACTCTATACTTCCACCAAAAGACTAATTAACAAGGAATTGGCAAAATTCATACACCATTATTGATATATGAACTAAGTGCAAGAATACAGTGACAAAATGACATAAAATCCAAGAGAAGAACACATCCAATACTCGACAGGAAGAAATCCAATAAATTTAGCACTAAAAACAACAACTAAGTTCTATCAAATATTAGTCATGAAGATGGCTAAAAAATATAGAGCAAATCATGAGTAAGTCAAGCTTAGCCAAATTAAAACATAAACAAGAATGAACCGGAGACAAACTGTGATCTAAAAAATAAACCGAGGAACAAGCTTAGGAGGACAAGAAAAAGGAAAATAAAAAACAACAACCAAGAGCTCTTAAAACACAAGGATTAATTTTGAAGAAAATCGATTTTTCTTTTGACTTACTCGAACACAAACAAAGGTGAAAAGAAAAGAATGAGGAAACTTGGCAGCAAGGTAGTAAATCAAATTAATATCATGATTTAAAAACCAAAATAGAAATGGATATCATTCAAGCTATCTGAGAATCGAAATCAACTCTACAAGATTAAACTAACATGGACGAGAATCTATAAAGGTGAATCAAAATGACAGGGAAGACAACCAAGACTATAAGTAACCAGTGAAGAAATAGAACTTATACAGCAACATATTCAAATTGAAACCGAATGAACAACAAATCACTTCGAGCTAAGCGAGGCAAAGATTCAACTAGTTATATGCATACAAATTCGAATTATTGAACATAACGACCAACATATAATACTAAAGTGACTTCATTGATGCTTGAATCATGCTTGCTGCTAAAAAATTCACAGGAAAATGGTACTAAAATAAAGACTTAAAAGCGAAGGAACCAAACGTTCTTAATAACAAACTCCGTACCAAGTATCGAATACATAGCACTCCGTTTCGAAAACAGAACGTAAGAAAAGGCGAAGTTACCTCTTCGGGGCAGCGAGCAGGACGACCAGCTTGAGAGGTCAGCGATTCTTCCACCACAAAAGTCAAATATGAATAGCAAACTAAGAAAATTGAGCAGGGACCTTCTCGGAACTTAGAACAAGAAAGCTAAATATAAAATTTTAAGTGTAAAATTACTATTATTAAAGAACTCAAACTCAAAACTCCGCCCCTTTGTTTTTTCTCCTCTTTCCAACAACGATGGATAGGGGTTTTATATAAAGGAAATAAGGGGTCGATTTAGAAGGGAAAACGAGCAAAAATTCAAAACTTTTTGAATTTTTTCCTCTTTTCAAAGGCAAACAGTAGAAAGTATGGAGGTTTCTGACAAAGGGGACGAGGTGATCAATTAGGGACTGCTAGGGTATGGGTTCGCAGAGTAGTTGGATGGGATTTTTGGATTTGCTGAGATTTGTTGCGTCTGGAAGAGGAAGAACAGGGTAGGGTCGGTTCATGCGTGAAAAGGAAGAAGAAAAAGAGTACATGAGTCGTTTGGTACTAGGTATGTACGCGTATGCTGGTTGTAATATGTTTGTGCCTATGTTAGTGGAGGCTGCTAAATGGAATGTGTTGGGAGGAAAAATGGAATGTGTTGGGTTGATATTGGAAAAAATGGGTTGATGGGCTGCTGGGAAATTGAACTTAATGGGCTGCTGAAAATTGGCCCAAATAAGAAAAGGGGTTAGATCTTTTAAGAGATAAACATATGGAGTTTAAGTTAGATGAATTAATATTAATTAATTAACAAGTTTTTTAATCTTAACGAAATATAATAATTATTTCTATTATAAAATAATTAGGTTAATTAAAAACTAATTAACTCGAAACTATAACTTAAAGTCATAAAATATTTAACTAAAATGTAGAATCTTTGTGATGATTTTCAAATATTTATAAAATAACGTGATTGTAAAAAATATACATATTTATTATTTAAAATTATTAAAATGATAATATTACTCTAAAAATAACTTGAAAGTATTTTGAATTTCATAAAATTTATTAATTCAAAATTATGACCCTTGCTACTAAAGTATTTAAAAATATAAAATTCTTTCGAGATGATTTTTGAATACTCCTAAAATGCATTAAATATATACATAACTATATAAGACATATATATATATATATATATATATATATATATATATATATATATATATATATTAAAGAAGTGACAAAACTATTTAAAATAACTGGCAAACTATATTTATTTTATTTTATTTCTAAATTTTTTATAAAATTAATTATTTTAAATCGTTAGAAATTGAAGAAGCTCAATGATTAATTTATATTGTGGAGGTCCAAAATTGAGTGTCAACAATAATACTAATAATATTAATAATAATAATATAAAAACACATCACCTAAATAGGGCATTTTAATATTCCTTTTTTTAAAAAAAATTAAAGTAATTATCCTACTAAATAAGGAGTTTTAAAAATTAAAACTTCTCATTTTTAGTCCTACTTATAAACAAATTGAAAAAAAATTAAAATTAAAATTATTTAAATTATTTCTCTAAAAAAACATACTAACTAAACAATCTGTTTAGTTTACGTGAAAATTTCTTCTTTGTTTTATTTTCTTAAAATTATTTTTATTCTGACAATTAAAATTTAATAATAATAATAATAATAACAACAACAACAACAACAATTATAATAATAATATAAAAAACGTCCACCCAAATAGGACATTTTGATCATTATTTTGAAAAAAAAAGTAATTATCCAACTAAATAGGGAGTTTTAATATTTCCCATTACACTCCTACTTCTAAATAAATTGAAAAACTTTTAAATTAAAATTATATTTTTAAAAAAACACACTAATTATTGTTTAGTTTACGTTAAATAAATATCTCATTTGCTTTTATTTTCTTAAAATTAAAATTTTATTTTGACAATTAAAATTTTAAAATTCAAAAACTGAATGCTAAACAATTAAATAAGAAATATGAAGTTAATTTTTTTTAGATATCTCCATCATTATTTTAAAATTTTGAAATTGATTGTCAAAAAAAAAATAAATAAGAATATATATATATATATATATATATATTTATATATATATATATATATATTTATATATATATATATATATATAATATATCTCCAACTGAAAAAACTTTATAGTTAATGGCTGATGTTTCTTTTTCTGACACTACTTTTCTTGAAGGCTTTTTGATATTTCCTTTTTTCAAGGGTATATGTATTGTGTATATATATTAAACAATTAAATAAGAAATATGAAGTTAAATTTTTTTAGATATCTCCATCATTATTTTAAAATTTTGAAATTGATTGCCAAAAAATTAAATAAGAAATATATATATAAAAAACTTTATAGTTGATGACTGATGGGATGTTTCTTTTTCTGACACTATTTTTCTTGAAGACTTTTTGATCTTTCCTTTTTTCAAGGGTATATGTATTGTGTATATATATTTTCAAGAAAGATTAAAAAAAAACTCTCTATTTCCTTTGCTTTTTGAAGAAAACACTCTTCTTTTTTTCTTGTTCTCTTTACTTTTTCAACTTTGTCTTCTTTACGTCGCGTCGCCTGAGCCGGAAACTGATTTTCTCTTCTTTCTTCTATTCTCTATATTTTTTCAAGCTATGTTCTCTTTACGTCGCCGGAAACTGATTTTTTTCTTCCCCAAATCTTTTCTCGGCTTCGGTCAAAGTGTCCGGATCAGATTGACCGAATCCGACACGCACCCCGCACCCGCACCCGCACCCGCACCAGTGTCGCGTCGAGACAGGTTCGCTTGCAAATATGAAGAGTCTGCGCAACATATATAGTTTCTACAACCTTATACCACTCCAATTATGTCTCTCAGGAAGTGTCCAAATACCAAAAGGAAATGCAGGATATAATAGAGTTAATTTAGAAAATGAATAAATGTTGACTCAGTGTCGTACTAGCAGGAAATTGATGCAAAGGTTTACTGAGAGGTACACTATTCTGATGAGGAGGACTGTTTGTCGACATCAGAGGTAACTCCACCTCCATGCCCAGAAGACCCCAATGTCCCCTCTACTGATCCTTCACTTACCACAGATACCCCTAATTCTCAATCAGCCCACACGAGTGCCAAGGACTAGCCACCACCGACCACTCTGCCTCAAAACCTTAAGTCCTATCCAAAAAACCCTGATGGAATATGACTACTCGAGTTAGTCCCTTGGATTATAGAGTCGTAATCTGAAACCGTCTTTTGAAGTTAGTGAAGATTGATGGAAATGCCACACACGTGAGGTCGTGGTTCTTACTCCCTTGAGCAAGAAGGTTTACCACAGTAAATCTCATATTATCCATTTTACAGTTTTAGTCATTCTTAAGGAACCAGGTTCTTAAGTCGAGTAGTTTGTACTAGTTTGTTTCATACAGTGAAATGAACATTCCTATAACATCATTTTGGTAATAGAACAACAAAAGACATGATGGAGTGTACAGATAAAGAGAAACCAAGCATGATGGAGTGTACAGATAAAGAGAAACCAAGGCATGTAATATCCCAAAAGAGCTGTATTTCATTTGTGCTCGTATACATCAAACTAACAGTAAAACACTAGAGTTTCTACTTAATTATATTTTCTTTTGAGATCCTAACTTGGCTCCAACAAATGAATCATTTAGTTTCACGGACCAAGCACATATTTATGAAATTAACAGACAATACATCCAAATTAAAGCACGTCCGGATGTGCACACAATATTAGTAACCTAGGCAGGACATGGAAATTAAATAGTCCCAAACCATCAGTAGATGACACAATGATTGTAGGTACTAGTCCCAAGGGATTAAACGCTGATGGTTTGTCTTCACGAATAACGTACATGAGTTAAAATATTGTTCTATTTTATTCAGGAAATGCAGGAAAGAACAATTATTGCTGAAGCTGGGGCGATGATATGATAGGTAATAAATCATACTTCTTCTAAACACACTAATAAACTCTATTTGCTAAATTCCCACTCTTCGGTTTAAGCTTGTTATTTCCATTTTAACATGAAATTATTCACTTGGTCAATTACAAATGTGGATTTCAACCAGAGATACCACATGGAGGCGGCCATCCCCTCCTCAGGTGTCCCAGTACAACTGATGACTTCTTTTAAGTTACGATGCCACTTGGTATCGAATGGACATTCTTTACCAACATTTTGCATTTGTGTACACCCTTTTAGTGTAGACATCACCTGCATTTAAACAAAAACATAAGGCAGAGAATACAAGAGACATTTTTTGAAAGGATTTCCAGGTAAAGCAAGAAATTACCTGGAGTGCTTTGCTATTTATACATGGAAGTATAGACATGATCTTGGGACGATTGATCAATAACGGTCCAATGATCGATTCAATATGCAGCATGGGCGCAATAATGCATATCTCGACTTTGTGATTTGGTGGAATAACAATTTCTCTTGGATTTTCATAGATAATGATGATGTTGGCCTGCAAGAATATTGTCAATGGCATAGTTTAAACCAAATTCAACAAGTAATGCATAAATCAATGACATAAGCACAAAAATAATGTAAAGAAGTTGATTTACCTGGCGGCAAAATATTATTAATATCAAACCTTTAGAATAGTTGAACTTCTGAACAAAGTGATTAAGGTTCGTGTACCAACTGTTGTCCACATTTCCAAAGTTTGTGCTCGGCAAGAAGAAATTAAGTCGGGCTCTTTTTAGGGAAGAAGTATCCATATATGAGAAGGGCATTTTACTGCCATAAAAACCAAATTCCAATAAATTTGGAGATTGAATCGTGACTTTTTCCAAACTGTTCAAATCTGATATGGTGAATTTCTTCAGTTTTTCAATCTGAATCTCTATATTTTTCAGCTTATAGCATGATGTTAGATCCAATTGTGAAATGTTAGGGAACTTATAGGATACATCTCGAAACTGTTGGTCCATGATGCTGGCACCAGTGAGCTTGAGTGTTTGTAAAGTATTGTAACCATCCAAAATAGCAATTTCATGAGGAAGAAGATTGTCCTGTTCAGTATATCTAAAGCATTGAAGATATGGAGGTTGGACTATCACACTATGGAGTTTGCAATAACAAGCATCGAAATTGTTAGAAAATTAAGATTTGTCTAGAAACTCCTAGATTGGAAATATTTTGTATGTTAGAAAAGTAAGATTTGTCTAGAAATCCTAGGTTGGGGATATATTGTATTAGTTATGTTAGAAAATAAAGATTTGTCTATAAACTCCTAGATTGGAGATATTTTGTATTAGATATGTTAGAAAAGTTAGATTTGTCTAGAAACTCCTAGGTTTGAGATATTTTTTATTCGATATGTTAGAAAAGTAAGAATTGTCTAGAAACTCCTAGGTTGGAGATATTTTGTAGTAGATATGTTAGTCTTGATTTAAAATGAGTGGTGGTTAGTGAGCCACATAGGTACATAGTTTGGTGTGAGATATTTTGCTTAAGAGCCTATTTCCTAAGGGATCTGAATCAAATTTTTTTTGTTTCGCTTATCAACTTTCTGTTCTTTCTTGAATTTGCTTGCTGAAAAAAAATCATGGCACATGAAAATCAACCAACGACAGGTCCTCCGACTTTTACCTAAGAGAATTATCACATATGGGCCATGTGTGAAAGAATACTCTTCAAAACTAATGGAGATTGTGAACCAGATAAGAATACTTGGTGAAACCTTTCCAGATCAAAAAGTTGTAGAGAAGATCTTGGTCAGCCTTCTAGACAAGTTTGAATAAAAAATCTCAGTTATTGAAGAGTCTTGTGACTTGACTACTCTTACAATAGTCGAACTAATCTCCAAATTGCAAGTCTAAGAGCAACGGGTCACTATGAGAAGTGAATGGATAGTAGAAGATGCCTTTCAAGCAAGGCATAAATTCAAACATCAAAAGGAAAGTAGAAAAGTCTGGTTGGATAAATCTGGAGAGGTAAAATCGGTGGAAACGAGGTGATTTGTCGATAAAAGGAAAATTTCCACCTTGTGGCATTTGTAAGAAGACAAACCACTTAGAGAAGAATTGTTGGCGAGAATTCAAAGGGTCTTGATTCAAGCCAATCTTGTGTCAAAGTATGGTCACATTGAGAAGTATTGTAGGCAAAAAGCAAAATCACAGTGGCCAGTCTTCCCATCGAGTGAATTTTGCAGATGATCACCAAGTTGGAAAATCAAAGGAGGAGGTTTTCATGGCCTCGCACACATCACATATTGACCAATGTAAATGGTATGTTGATAGCGCGTGCACAAAGCACATGACGATTGATGAAAATCTGTTTGTTACCTTGGATAAATTTGATAGAGACAAAGTGAAGCTTGGAAATGGCGCATTAGTGGAAGCTCACGGTAGAGGGTCAGTAAAATTTCCTGCTGACAAAGGTACGAAAATTATTAATGATGTTCTTTATGTGCCAAATTTGACTCAAAACTTGTTAAGTGTTACTCAATTGCTTCATAAAAATTATTCTCTTAATTTTAAGGACAAACAATATGTCATTTATGATCCTAAAGGATGTGAAGTAGTTAAAATTAGCATGATTGACAATTCCTTTCCAATTTTATGCTATTCTATTGATACTTGCTCTTTTAATGTTGAATTGAGCGATACTTGGCTTTGGCACAAAAGGTTCAATTATTATAATCTTAGCTCATTGGTGTATATGCAATCAAAGGGTATGGTGCTTGAAGTACCCAAACTGAACGAAGTACAAC
>JAJTWQ010000588.1:0-53341 GCA_029007595.1 Solanum commersonii
CCCTTCTATTCCAAACTGTACAACTTCTTCATGCAGCGCAACAACATCCTTAACGTGACCCATAATGTTGGATATAGATAGTGGCTTCGACCAAAGTCATCCATCACCATGTATTTAACTGTCTCCACAAAACCCCGTAAGTGGCCGGCACAAACCATCGACATAGTGGCGGGCAAATCTTGTAACACCTTCCATGACATAAAAGCATTTGGCCGAAGAACATTTGGATAATTTATTTTTTTGCGGAACATTGTGATTAAACAATTGAAGAGGAACTGAAAGAGATTTCAACAGGACACTCAGGTTTTATAATCATATCTTTCGATTTCTTCATATAAATATTCAGATTCTCTACGCTTTCGTAGATGTTATGCAAACATCCATTCATTTCCTTCTTCCTTAAAAAGCTTAGTGACTCTGCCAACATGCAGTGAAAGAATGTGAAACAGAAAATCCACGAAATTCTTTTCAACTTCAGCAAATACTACTTTTTTTAGCATTACTGTCAATCAAAAGCTTTATGCTCAATTTGGTCGTCGTTGCCGCCGCGGCCACCATCTCAATTAATCTAAGAGAGAAGAGTTCGTATGTTGAGGTGTATACCTTAAATAGTTTTTTTTTAGACATCTAAATTTTATTGGATTTAAAATAGGATGCCTTAAGACAAGCCCAATTGTATCTTCAAATTCCTATTTAAGGCAAATTTTATTTATTTTTAAGAAAATTTTTTAGGTGAGTATATAATTTCAATAAGGAAAGGCTTATTAAATATATCCGAAATTTGATTTTGTCAAGTCCCACACAACTAATAGAATTTATGTTCGAAGTGGATATATTTTTATTAAATAAAAGAAACCCTTAACTTTCATCGGTACGTAAGGTTTCTTGTTCTTTTTTCTTCAATGCACAACGCCTTATAATTTCGCAGTAAGTTCAGATGTAGAATTGATATAATCCGATTTTAAAAGTTCCTACAATTACGCTTAATCTAACTTCACATATTCGGATTTTTTGATTGAGTATCATGATTTCTCCATTATTATTATTTTGAGATTAATGTGCGTAGAGAATGATCGATTTGACAACATGCAAATTGTTGACTGTTTCACTATTGCTTAAAAAAGTCAGTATATGATGGTGAAGCAATTGCAAATTATAGAATTCTCATTAGATCCAATGTCGCGATAGAATCGTCTCTAAAATACAATTAAGTTATTGGACTTACATAATTCATGCTGTGTTAGTGAAAACTTACAAAATAACAAAATTATAAGATTACAATTGAAAAATAAAATGAAGAAATAAAATCTTCAAGGTTGAGGAGCGGATATCTCGCTCTTTTAAGCAGACAGTTAACGCAAAGAACAAATGTTTTCACCGATTGTTAGTCTTCTTGACTGTCTCCCTAGGAGACAACAACTTTCACAAAGTATAACTCAACAACTTCGGACAAGAGTTGAGTCCAAAGCTCCAAAAAAAAAATACCTCCCTTCAACTAATAAGAACTCTCTTTGACAAACTTTTTACTCTCTATATCTTTTCTTGTGAGTTGTGCGTCACAAACCAAATGAAACCATTACTATTTATACTATAAGAAGTCTTCCAAGAATGAATAGGAAGATAAATATGTAGTAAATAGTGAAGATATTGCCTTAAGAGTTTCATATGCTACAAGGTATAATGGAAGAATTATGAGTGACAATCAAATAGACACTAATGCCATCAACGTATTTTTGCATATGTTGCAAAACTGAAGTGCATATGTCAATAACTCCTAATGGAGTAATACAATTGTAATGCAGCAGTTAGCCACTCCAACGGCAACAAAGTAATTGCCGTAACTCCCTAAAACATATAACAACAAATGAAAGTTAACCAATGCATATTCTAATGCAATAATGAATAGATGAAGTAACGACTCTGAGGCAATGGTCACTATGGCAATGCTATGCAACATTTTTGTAATATTAAAATGCCCCAACACTAACACTCTGTATTTGTGCTTTAATGTGAGATTTGCCTGCCTGGGATTTGGAACAAAACTTGCAGTAGTTATCAGCCAAAACATAATGACGAACGATGATTCCAAACTAACGTTGAAGGTGTTGATTGACATTTGACACCAAAAAGCAGAGAGTCCTATTTGCTGAGACTGGAAAAGATTGTGTTGAAAGACAAAATGGAATTGGATGTTTCATTCCCTCTTGAGTTGATTCTGATTTGATTTGTAGGACATCTACTGTTAAATCTCACGTATGTTTTCATGAGTTTATTTTAGTTATATCTCTGCATTCATCTTATTTTTACACAGTATCTTTTTATCAAGCATCTCCAACATTATAAACAATGCACAAATGCCTTCAATTGTCCATGTCCCTAGCTTGACCCCATCAAATTCGAGGTATATGGATGAAATCAATGTCGTTTGAGAAGTTCAAATAAAAATGTCTGAAGTTCATGACTACAAAGTCGAAAATTGGGATTGTCAAGCCAAATTTAAACAAAAGTGTTTGAAGTTTGCTTGCACAAGCAAATGCTAATGTTTCAAGTTTGACTTCGTTAAACTTATGTTTGGAGTTTTCGAAGCAGCACGTCAAAGTTCAAACAACATATATCTCAATTGTAAACTTTTATATATGTACTTGAATAAAAATTCCAAAAAATCGGTTGTTTGTGCACTTACCCCTTCTTCTGTTATGGTATGGCATGATATTCGGTTTTTTAAAATTATTATATCATTTAATCATATCAATTTATTTTGATATGATTGAAGATTTTTAAAGTTCAATTTTGATATTTTGCGATATCATAAATTGGTAATCATAAATTGTTCAACTTTAATTAATATATACTCATATAATGTAATATTATGACCTTGACAAGTTTAAAAGATGTCTATTATATCATATACTAACACCGTAACACATTATACATGTAGAAATATATATTCAAAAGAAAGTAATAAAAACTCATTTAATTAATCAATTATATTTAAATACATTTCAATCAAAATAGAGTAGTCAAAGTTTCAACTTCTAATCATTTAGGGTCGTTTGGTAGAGTGTATAAAAATAATACCCAATAAAGTGTATTAGTAATGCTTGAATTAGTTATGCTTGCATTAGTTATATATAGATTATTTCTTATGCATTGTTTGTTTTGATGTATTAAAAATAGTATGTATTGTATAAAAATATTTATTTACAAAAGTATCCTTCACAATTATGGTGGAAGAGATGTAAAAGTATTTTTAACGGGTAATTGGGTCTTTAACCACATTAATGTATGTATTAAATCCTTTGCATTACTAATACCTAGAAATCCATGGTATTAGTAATACACTCATCAATACATAATAGAGTGTATAAATGCACCAAACAAGGGATTATTAATACATATAATTAATGCATGCATTATTTTTGCTAATAAATTGAACCCACTTCACCCTTAGTTTATACTAATACTATTTTCCATATTTGTTAGAAGAATATTTTAATAATATACAGATATGTTATTTATGTATTATATACTTCGATATGTTATTTCCTATTTTTAAATATCAAAAACAATACTATATATCAAAAATATAAAATGTATACCATATATCATATTAATTTAGTGTATATCATACCATGTCCATTCCTAGTGGACTGGCCCATAAGCCCAACTCATTATTTTTACTTTTTCATTGCGGAAATACATATGATCCTTTGTGCAATTCGAGAAGCTTCTGGAACTTCGGAACGAATCGTCATTTTCTCTTTCGAGCGTAGGGTTTTTTGTCCATTGCTCTCCCCAATATTTCACCTTTGCTTTGCAGGTAAGTTTTCTGATGTACTCTTTTCGATCGTAGGGTTTTTGTCCATTTCTCTCCAATATTTCACCTTTGCTTTGCAGGTAAGTTTTCTGAAGTAGAATTGTTATAAACTGCTTCTATAAGTTTATAGATATTTAGCCATTTAGGCAGATTGTTAATTTCTTAATATGATTTAAACCAGTATTGGGTAGGTCATAGGTGGAGAATAAATAATCAACTTGAAAAGTTGCTTATGAAATTTATTTGTAAGGAACTTGTAAGAACTATGGTAAAATTTAACAATTGTACGGAAGCAGACTCTCTTGTGATAGAATTTAACTTCTAATCTTATTTTAGATAGAACATACTCCTATAATGGTTAAGGATGTAGATTGTAAAGAGTATATCTGTATAGAATTAAAACTTAAGAATGTAATTTTGGTTCCCTACTTTAACCATACGACTTAGATAAAATGGTTTAGTAAGCGTGGGTAATGAGAACCTTATTGCAGTACACAACTGTGCATTTCATTGCAAACTCTTTGTGTATGAAATTAACGAAGAAAATTTTGATTAGTGTATATGCATGTATCAAAGTTGAATTAATCGGAAAAGATATCGAACATCTGATGAAAAGTCCTTGCTTTAGTGGCCAGCCCTGTCTCTTGGGATTACATAGGACCTATCTGTTGGAAAAAAAACACAGACTAACATAAAAATATATATGGTCAAAATAATGGAAAAACAATTGCACCTAGAATTTTACATGGAAATCCTTCTAAATAACGGAAAAATTACGGGTCAAGAGGAGTAACTGATATTACTATAGTGAGAAATTTTTATATTGTGTAGTCACAAATATAATAATCAAAGTGATTGCAATACACTCTACAGGAATAACACTCTTTGATTTACCACCTTACCGAAATATTGCTCACACTCTATTTTTCTTGTATGGTATATGGAATACCTCACTTGCTCTCAAATATTTTTCCTCTATCTTGATTTGTTCTTACAAATGAGCAAGACTGCTCTAATTATAGAAAAAAACTAGTACCTACGATGTACATCATGAAAGAACCATTATTTCAAACTTTGGTAGGTTTCTTGGTAAGATTTGGTTTGAAAAAAATGATGATGTTATGGTTATAGAGATTTGCACCAAGTTGCAGCAAAGTGGGACTTTAACAATGGGAAATGGGGCTGGAAGCCTGGAACCCCACACAATCATAGTTGCTGAAATTGAAATCGTACACATTCTGCTTTTTTCTGCATATAATAGGATTGAAAAGGGACTCAATGAAAGTCAAGTTGACATAGTGTAACTTGTCCTGTTTTAGCTCTCTTTGTTCACTGTGTTTGTGCTTTGATAAAGTGTAGATCCTCAACATTCAGAACAAAATGGCGACTACTTATGATACTAAATTGAGCATGAAGCTTTTGATTGACACCAAGGCTGGCAAAGTCCTATTTGCTGAGGCTGATAAGGACTGTGTTGATTTCCTCTTTCACATTCTCTCATTGCCTACTGGAACCGTTATCAGTCTTCTTAAGGAGAAAGGAATGAGTGGTTCCTTGCCTAACCTCTACGAAAGCGTAGAAAATCTGAAGGACACCTATATTCAACCGAACCAATGCAAGGATATCCTTTTAAAACCCAAGTCTTCAGTTGGGATCTCTCCAGTTCCTTTTCTATTGCTTGATGGCGATGTTACGACACGTGAGAAGACTTTTTACGGCTGTTCCTACACTAGTTCCCACAGTACTGTTTCTGATGACCCTACTGCTCTCTGTACAAGCTGTAATTATACTATGTCAAGAAAGTTAGTTTATGCTGCTCCGCAAGTAGCAGGTGGAGCTGTGGAAGCAAAAGGGGGTTTTGTGAAGGATGCGGTGACATACATGGTGGAAGATGACTTGGTAGTTAAGCCCATGTCCACCATTTCTTGCATTGCTCTTCTCAACAAGTTTAATGTCAGGGATGTTGGTGTACTAGAGGAGAAAGTAGTAAGTTTCGGAATTGAAGAGGTAATCAATTATCCTTAAAATTTAAAGATTTTTTTATTTTAATATGTTCTGCATCTCTCTAGTCTCTTAAGGTCTTCATATACATCATCCTTCTCGGACCCACTACCGAGATTACATTGGGTGTTGAAATAAACGCAATAAACTTTGCTCTTGTCTTTTGTATATCGTTTTCTATTCGGTTTAAGTATTCCTAATTAGTGAACTCCTACCGTTATTTTGCAGGCGCTGGAGTTGCTGAATGCATCTTTCGAGTCGAAAACAGTTCTGACAAGTGTTTTCATGAGCCGCTGCGAGAAATAGTTACAAGGCAATTAAAATTCACATATAGTTGTATCTATTGTTTTCTTTTGTTTCATTCCCAAGTGAATTGTTATTGAAATGTAGGTTACATCTATTGCTAAAACGTATTTGTGTAAACAGTTTTAAGTATGTTTTTGTTATATTATCTGTCTTCTTTGTTATATTATCTGTCTTCCATCTTTTTGTTATAGAGTATCTATTTTCATGCATTGATATCTTTTAGCTAGAAAACAAGAAGGGATTAAGATTTGCGGCCAAGATGTCGTAATATTATCCTTTTATGGATTGGAATGTAAAAATGAGAATAATGCTAAATTTTGTAACGTGTAATTTTAATGTTGTATTATAGTTTAAAGTTCCTATCAAAATGGGAGATCAAAGAGAGCAGACAGATATATAGGGTCTTTTGTCCTATTTTGTGCGTATTATAGTATCTCACAAGTTATGTTTGAAAATGACTTTAGCTTCTTAAAAACTTATGTCTTGCTTAGCTTAAGTTCGATTGTCAAAGAGCAATAATTAAAGATTAGTCGATTTGAAGGACAGTGTGACAGATGAAGGTCCTTAATGCCTTTGCCCATCCTTCTTATAGCTAGGGCCCAATAAAATCTGGGCTTATGGTTTCGTATCCTCCCAGCCCATCTTTTCCCATAGCCCGTTTAAATTTGGCCCAATAGTGTAGAACAATGGTTTAAAAATGTTGTCATCAGGAAAAAGGCGGGGCCTTGTGCCCCAAAGAAAAGAAAGGACTCGTGTCTCGAAGATATGGCAAACCGATAATGAGGATAGATATGCCAATTGCCAAATATGATCGTAATTCGTAGAATATCTAGATTACAATAGAGGAATATTAGCAAGCATTACTAACAACATTTTCATGAGTACAACCAGGGGCGGAGCAACTCCGGGTGTCAAGCGATACTCCTTTGTCGGAAAATTACATTCTATATATAGGTTAAAATTTGGTTTAATAAATATATATACAAGTGTTGACACCTTTTAACACAAGGTGGAGGTTTAGTGTAATGGTTAAGGAATTGCACAAATTGCTTGAGGTTGTGCTATCTGTCCTAGATAGCAGCGTGCTTATACATTTTTATTTTATATTTTGTCATTCCTTAATAAAAATCTAATATTAAACAATATAACAATGATGCACTCATTTTTTTTACTTTATATTTTGTCACTCCTTAATAAAAATCCGATATTAAACATATAACAATGATGCACTCATGTTTTTGTGCTCCAAACTTTTCATATTTTACTTAGTCTTTACTTAATCCTAGTAAGAAAACAAAAACCCCGCATGCACTTGCTCGTGAATTTATAGAATTATAATTTTTCATAATAAGAAATAGTTATCATGTTTTCTCTATTAGGTCAAGTCAAATTCTTTGAATTCCTAATAATATGAAATATTGCAGAGTCAAATAAATGTTATGAATATTTGATAAAAATACTAAATTAGGTGTACTTCTCATGCAAGGCTCTTTCTATATATATGTTAATCGTGAATATATTATGAAAGTGATATATTGGGGTAGTCATTCCAACGACATTAGATTTGATTTTCTAAATACAATAAATTATAATGTAGTGTATCACTGTATCTCAAGGATAGGATCATCCTTTTTAAAAATAAATAAATTAATTAAATCCTAGTTGTCATTTATTATTTTATATGAATAAAACGGTAGGACAGAATAGCGCCTCAATCAACACTTGACTATTCCTTAGGATGAATTAGAAAATCCAGTTGCCATCTCATCCGAAATAGACCTATATATATACATATACATATACATATAATTATGTCCCTACAGCATTTAATCACTAGTTACCTATCACTGGAGGCGGTATGAATTTAATTCCACGTCCGTCTCAAGTTAATATTATAATAATAATTAAATTTATGATTAATTATTTATAAATATTCTATAAAATTATTGAGTTTTGATGAACCTGTATACAAGTCTCTTCATCCATTTCTATCTATCACTTTAAAATACTTCATTACAAAAATCTTAATAGAACCATCATACAATTTTTTAGTTCAATTTTAAAGTTTTGATTTGAAATTATATTTATTTATGAGATTTAAATAAAATTTCTAACTTCAATTTGAAATTTTAATTTACTATGGATATAAATTGAATCTTAGTGTTATTTTTATATCATTATGATGAGTGGTCGCATCCATATATACTGCCACTATGGAGTTCTCTAATGATGGAGCTTCTTCTATCGGCCACTGTTAAAGTTCTACGAACATCTGCAATAGAATTTTTAATTTTTTTCCGGTGATCGAGAATGTTATCTTCATCATGATTTATGTATAATATGTTTAAGATAAAAAAAGGAATCTGTCAATATTTGAGCGGGTCTGGGTTTTACCCAACCATTTATTAAAGGATCAGGAAAAAATAAAGTTGCATTATTTTATTTGGGGGTGAGACACATTCGCTGACAATGAGACTGCAGGTGCCGTTAAAATAATGTATTTATTGTGGTTGGAAATAATTTCGTGGGGTAACAGGCCCACTACTAAAAAAACAACGTTTAGTGACGGATATTAGCGGCGGACAATATTCCGTCGCTATATAACAACAGATTTGCGACGGAATAACCATTTTGTAGCAAAATTAACAAATAATTTTTTGATTTATAATATAGCAACGGATTTGCAACAAAATATTTAATCCATCGGTAAATATTAGTGCGAAAATTTGGCACCTAATTTTCCCTACGGATTTAGTAACAAAGTAGTGGTGACAAATTTAATTAATATTTGGCGACGAAATTAGTGACGAAAAAAAGGTTGCTAAACTATTAAATATATTTTTATAAAAATTATATTATATAGTGATGGAAATATACGTCAATATAATTTTTTCTAAATATATATATATTTATTTAAAAGCAACGGATGTTAGAATCCGTCACTAATTGCGTTGCAATTCACTCCAATTTCAGAATTCAACCCAACCCCAATCTTTTAATCCTGACCATTGATCTCATCCTTTCAATCTTAGCCTCTCATTTCAAAATAATCCTACTGTCAAGATCTAATTCCTAAGCTTTCCTATTTTAATCTACCAAAAGACCCAAACCTAAATTCCTCATTCTTCTTCTCTCTAGATCCGCCGCACCCCACCCTCTTCTCTTCCTCCTCGTCTCTACGCTGTCCGCCATCTTCGACGAGGCAGCCACCCATCTTCGTCTGCCATCTTCGACGAGAATAAGAGGAGACGTCACTCTCCTCTCCTCTCCGCCCCTCTTTCTCCTCTCTCCTATCACCCTTCTCTATCCTCTCTTCGCTAGCAGCAGCAGCGAGGCTGCTGCTCCGGTGAACAAAAGCTCCGACCGGTGAGCCACCAGCAATCGCACGAGCAGAGACAACAAACGGCGTGACATCAACGGCCGCTCCGAGCCGGTGAAGCGCACACTCTGGTCAATAGCTGCGAGAACAACAACAACCATGGCTACCAAGAGACTAATCGGAAAGCTTGAAGTAAAATAGTTCTTGTTCTATTTCTGTTAAAGGCGCGGATCCAAGTATGTCCTCCTAATACCTATTTTCTATCTATTCAATTCTTTGTTTTATTTAGAACAAACTCTTAGATTTGAAGTGTGAATGTTTGTTTATATTATGTGTGAATGTTTCAATTCAAATTTTAGCTTGCTATTGTCTTCGTTATGTTCTTCTTTTCAACTATTAAAGTTTAAGCTATAGCGATTTGTTACAAATTGATTTTATGCTTTTGATGTTTTAAGGTTGTTAGGAAAAGTTGATTTTCCAACTACTCATGTCTTACACCTACTGATTATTTTCACTATGGATGTGCTTCCTTTGATGTTAGTTCTGTATAATATATTTTTCATCTCTATGCATTTTATTGTTCATGTGTTTAGACACATGTTACTGGAGTAACTATAGCTTCTTTGTCTCCAATATTATGAGATTTTGAGATCTTCGGAAAAGTTTGTTATTTTTTTACTACCATCTATCCATCCCAAAAAAAACTTTGTTTTAGCCTATTTGCATTGTCTTTCTATCCAAGAGGATTCAATTGAACTTCTTTCAATACACCTAGCTACGTATACGATTGACCTGTCATTATCTAAGGCAAAAGAACTAGCAGGGGTGGAATTGCGTGCACGACTAAAGTTGTGGGAGCTAGTCATTGACATTAAAATGATGTGGAGGGTTGTTGTGACACCGCTGGTGTAGTATATCGTCTCTGGCTAGTCATGGAAGATGAGAACTCGGAATGAGCCATTTGGGATATTGTTGTTGAGTGTTGATGATGAAATTTTTTTGATTGTGGTTCTATTCAAGTTATAATATGGTAGATATAGACAAATATGAACACAAAAGGTATAATTTACAGCTCTTTTAGCAGTTGTTCCTAGGATGAATTTGTTTATTAAAATGCTTTCTGGTTTCTCTAAGATTAATAGTAACTGGTTAATGCCTTTGTGTTTGTCAATTTTTTGTTAAGTGATTCAAGACAATATCATGATTGACCAATCCATGATGTTGGAGGCTTCATGTTTCGACCTTTACCTTATAATGGCCTCGTAAAAAGAGTTGTATCACAATAGCATCCTTGTTTCCTCTGAACTTCTGCTAAACAAAAATTTCATATAGGTTAAGAATTGATTCCCATGGTTTTCAACAGTATAAGAAAGACCAATTTATGGAATTGTTGTGGGGAACTACATTTGCTAAATTGGTATTAGCTCATAACAGAACAATCCAATGAATATCACGTTAGATTATTTTTAACTTGCTTTTAGTTTACATTTGTTGCATTGAATTTACGTGTGAATAACTGAGGACTGTGAACTCTCTTGTCATTTTGTGGGAAATAAAAGCAAAGCAATCAATAATTGTGACATCAGATTCCAATCAACTTATTTGTTATGATTTATTTCTAGCATTTTACATCTATGTATTAATGTATCACTCATTCATTACTACAAAATGCCATATCATATCTTTTATACTTTATTACTCACATGCTATACTTTATTACTCACAAAGAACTACAAAAGGTGGGCTTCTGTCAGAGAGGCCACAGTAATATCTCGAGACCGGTGAGGGGTGCAATGATACACCTGGTATATGGACAAAGGAGCAAGTAGAGGCTTGGAAAACAATTGTAAATGAAGTTCATGCCAAATGAGGAATTTTCTTTCCTAAATTTGGCATGCTGGTAGAGTTTCCAGCAAAGGTAATTATTGACTTTTCTATAATGATTTTAGACATTTTATCATAGTCATATTTGATGCTTTTGAGTGAAATATATGTATCACTAGATGTAACTTTTGTACAATTTAATTAATTAGAGTTGGTTTTTTAGATCATCACTCAATTGATTTACTTTTTTATGAGAAGGAACTATTGAGTTGGTTTTGCTGCACCATTATTGATACATATAGTTTCAAATGAAGGTGATCTATTTGATATTGAAATATTACGGAAAAAAACTACCAAGCTCTCAATCTGACATTGATCAATATGAAGCATACTACCAAGCTGCTGGGGGAGAAAGAAGAGAAGAAGTATACGGTCTTGGATCTGAAGCAAAAACTTACTACGGAAAGAATCTCTCTACATCAAATGATTCTCTTAAGAATAGTTGATAGATTGCTTTTGATGTTTTGCACCAAATGTTTGCGATTTGAATTTTGCTATCTACAGATTTTGAACCCTCTAAAGATTATTTTATATGACTATTTGTTATTTTAGAGGTATTTAGTTTTTGTTATTTAATTTATTTCAGCAATGTATATTTAAAATAAATAAATGAAATGATTTTACAAGAAAAATTTTAGCAACAAATTTAATGATGATTTGGTCGTTGCTATAAAAAAAATGTTGGCGACGGATTAGCAACGAAACATTTAAGTGGAAAATGTCTTTGGCTTAAATAGCGGAATATTTTGTGACGGATTAGTGACAAAAATTTCATTGCGAATTTATTTTAAATGACGAAATTAATTATGAAATTTGCAACGAGCTATATAAGTATAACAACGGACCAGTCCGTCACTAACAAATGGCGACGAAAATCGTTCGTCTCTAATACGTCGCTAAACTTGCGACGGAACTCATTTTTTCGTCGCTAAGTGATTACTAACGAGCGAAATAGTAACAGCCAACAAGTACATGTAAATTAAATCGCTAATACGATTTAGCGACGGAATAACATAGATTAGCGACGGATTTCGTTAGTTGCTAAATGCTGTTTTTTTGTAGTGGCCTTTCACAAAATAGTAACACTTATTTTGAAACGGATGAAGTATAAATTAAATGAAATATATATCACCCCTTTTAAAAGATCATATGGTGGACAATGGTGGAGTTAGAAATTTTAATAAGGGGGTCAAAATCTGAGAAGTAAACACACGAACTAGTGAAAAGGGGTTCGACATCTATTATACATACCTAAAAAATAATTTTAATCATGTATAAATAGTAATATTTTTCACCGGGGGATGAACCCCCTCATTATATGCTGCCTCCACCCAGCATGGTCCAGCAACCCCACTTGAAAATATTGTTACGATTATATTATAAGGTAGATTGATAAAAAAAAATGTTCAGTGAGCTTAGCTGTTCTTTAATCTTCTTACATTTTTAGGAAAAGAAACATCATGGGTGCTCATCATGGCCTGCTGTAACTATGCAACTATAATATATATATATATATATATATATATATATATATATATATATATATATATAAATGTTGTCTCTAAAGTGAAGCTTCCTTTGGCAAGTGGAATAGTTAAAAGTTAGGTCTTTTTACTTCATGCGTTGAAGAAAATAATGTGCTTTCAATAAATTCTCTAATTATATTGACATTTCAAAAGGTGAATATGTCATGGATAGTGGTATGTATTTCCTTGCCATTTGTTGGTGTTATTCATGAGGGACCAGAGAGGAATAACTTGTTAAGAAGTCCCACATCGGTAGAAGAATGAGAATTTGGTCTCCTTATATGGACTTGAATAAACCTCTCCTCATGAGCTAATTTTTGGGGTTGGGTTACACCCAAATATCATATCTTTACATAATGTATAAGCGAAGTCACATCCAAGAATTGCAATGAGTGAACTTATATAATTGATACAAAACGAACAATATCAAACTATGTTAAGGAGTATTTTTGTTTAGATTATCGCAAACACATACATTTTCTCTTGATTGAGAGGCGGGAGTGGCCTAGGCTTTGTGAGTGGTTAGGAGCAAGCAAAGTCAAATACTCCACATGTTTTGCATTTAATAAAAATTAAAATTGCATTTTCCCAATATAAGTTTCCTGGCTATAGTTATTCCCCTGAATTCAGATTGCTTTCAATGATAATTATTATGATAAGAAAAAGGCAGAACCTTCAAGGATTCTCATCCTCAAATAATAAACTTCAATTTAATTAAGGGTAGCTTTAGTTATTTGAAACCTTCTAATAAAGTACACTTTGGAAGTTCAACTTGAGAAATTCTTTAAAGTTCACTTTTTAGCTGTTCTCTTGATGTATATATGGATCTAATCCAATTATTCCTGTGGGGTAAATTGATACCATGATATTCTTTATTGAAAAATTATATTGTATATATAAATATATATATTTTTTCAGGTCTAACTATTGGTTCCCATGTTTACATTAACCCCACCGCTGTTGAGCTGTTGGGAATCTTCTTAGCTTCACAATGAAGGTATACATGTAATTATGTGTCAACTTATGCTTTGATGATGAAAACCATGGAAGTTATTCTTCCATGGAAGAGAACGGAGAAGACAAACGTGTGTAGAGAAGAAGTATTATTTCATTATCAGAATGTGTCACTTTACAATAAGAAGGCCTTCATACTTTTATAGATGGATCATTTTAGAATGTGTGATAAGTAGGTCCTAACTAACTCACTGATCACAGTAAAACAGTTATAACAAACTTTTTACAGCTAACTTTAACTAACCATACACCTATCTAACAATCACTTCTTAATACTCCCCCTCAAGATTTAGTCTGAATACACATTAAAGACTCCAAGCTTGGATAGTAACATATGATAAGAAGTTGCACCTAAGCCTTTTGTTAGAAGATCAGCAGGCTGTTGTGTGGTGTTAACATAGGTAGGTAGTGTTTTTTATTTTAAAAATATAATTTAGACTGATTTTAAGAGTCGCCACTTAATTTTATAGTAAAATTAAGAAAACTATTGTTTTCAAAAGATGAAAACAATAAATCTGATGAAAATTTTTAAAGGGGGTTTGGGGTTCTGATTAGCATTTCGGGAAGGATTTGAAAGCATCCGAAATTTTGGCTAATACACGGTTATCTGACAATTAATTATTTGGCTAAAATTTTAAATAATATGAATATTTGTCTAAGTTGCGAATAAATAGTTTAAAACTATAAATCATTTTTAAGGGCAAGGGAAAAATTACTTAGGCCAAATAACTTGTGAATATTCTTGAAGTAGTGATAACTTTGTTTAATTTTAGAACAAATATAAGCATTTACTCGAAATGGACTCTTTTGGGAAATTGAATTTTTAAAACCTTGAAATCAATTTTAACAAATAAAACACATAATAATAATTAAATAGGTAGGGGATTAGAATATGGGCCCAAGTTTGGATCTGTCCGCCTTGGCCAGCACTTGGGCCTAATATTTGTTTTGGGACCAAAGACTCAATATTTAGTACCTATTCTAAACTAATCTTTGAAATTTGCTTTTATTTGGGCCTTTGGCCCAATCCTTGTCTCATTGTACCTATCTTAATAACTAACAGATAATAATTACAATAAATGGGCTTAGGCCCAAAAATAACAAAATACAAATTTGTTTTTCTGCAAAAGAGCAGACCTTTGGCCCAATCTTTAAATCTCTTCTGCTTCGAATTCTTTCAACTTAAGGACATGTACGTCAATTTTTTTTAAGCTGGTTGACTCGAATAAAGGATTGGGCCTCCGTGGCCAAATAAGAAAATGCAAGGATAGAGTCCGTGAGGATTCGGGTAGATTTCACGTCCAACAAAAAAAGGATATAAGTTAGCATAATGCAAAATTATTTCAACGAAAATTAACATCAATCTGCACCATATAATCACATAATTCCAATAATATTTTAACAAAAGGGCACATGTGAATAGTATGTGAATTATGCTCACTTTTTACCAATCTCAACAGTAGCTTGGCAAACATTAACAGTTTGTAGAAGTGCATTCAAGGGGGTCAACGATTTAGCTAATTCATGACAAATATTACGGTCCCACCTCACGTTAATCAGACATCTCAAGTGAAAAGGAAAATAATGCAATTTAAATTAGTGCATGTATGGAACACCCAAACTCGTTCTTTACTAAAAAGAGGCGTGGTTACTTAAAGAACCACTGAAATTTGTGCAACCACTGCATGACATAATAGGGATAAACAAAATAGTCATTTTAAATTCAAGTAACAGCAACACAAAACTACCTAATTGCCATAAATAAAATTAATCAAACGTAAACAATTTACAACAAATAATACTATACCCAGCTAATTCCTTCATACTATTTCAAGAAATCTGGAAACAAAACTCACACTAATCTAATGCTCCATTAGCATGCAGAAAATGGGCTCCTCTTTAATCAAGAAACATGAAAGTAAACTTAGACTAAGATAACAAGATTACAATCGGTATTGAAACTACACTCATGCTAACAAAAATCTATTTACTCATTTATGAGAAAATAATCAGCCAGCCATGATGAATGAAAGAGTTAAAATAACATATAATCGTCAGATACTAAGCAATTCGACCGATACACAGCCACAGTTATGATCCTAACATGAAATGGAGGCTATAGGCTAAGAAGAAACTCGAAATAAACTAACTCGGAGAGCTGGACAATGAAGCATATGCAATCCACACTTTTTTAAAAACCAAAATTATGGGAATATAACAACCTAATAGATCCTAACATTTATATTTTAAGAGCAGACACCATGAAAGTGAGGATTAAGATGAAAACTTCCACATATTAGACTGAGAAGGTAAAACAAATTGGATACAGAACCACGTGAATGAGCCTGGACTCTTAATCAACAAAACGATGTAAACAATGAAACAATAAGAGACAGGCAGAACATTTGTAATAACAAAACGAGTACACCGTTGGTTCACGACCAGCAATCACATACAGAGAAAAGCTTCTTAAATCTTAACAGATGAGCACATCACATAGTCGAGAACCAAATCATCTACACAACGAGAATAAAATGAGCATGAACCGAACTTAAAATTACCTTTTATAGTGCAGCCAACTGAGAGAAAATGAGCAGGAGAGCAACCTTCCACAACCACAATGAGAATTTTCGAGAGGCTTTTGAGCGAACAAGAAAAATAAAGTTAAGGTTATCTCCCATATACTCCCGTGTTTACTCTCGCTTATCGATCCTTTTTTTTAACTCATCTCCACTTTTTCCATAATATTTCTCGAAAAAAAAAATCCTTCCCTTAATAGTGAACAATAAGCGACATATATAGAAGGGCATTAGAGTTCGGAAATGGGGGGAAACCGATGACAAACGGGTAGAAATGAGGCCCAATCCAAATTCAAACCTAAAATATTCTTTCTCCATTTTGGGGGAGACAACTTTTTCTTGCAATTTCTCCCCATTTCGGAAGAGGAAAGGGAAGATAAACGCTCTTGATCGTCTCCTTTGTACCCGCAGCTCGATGTGGCATCATCCCACAACCACAAGGACAAAAATGTGTGACTTGTTACTGCTATTGTTGTACTGCGGGAGAGGGAAAAGGAAGAAAATGACAAGGAAGTTGCAGTGCTGCTCTGTCTATGAATGTTGGAGCTGGAATTGATTCACTCGCCGAAGTGGTTCACGTGTGAGGAATTGTTGAAGTTGTTGCTGGTGCGGTTTTGGGCTTTTACTAGAAGAAGAAGAACGATGAGTAGGGGTGGGGTCGGTTTGGTGTTGTATCGTTATATGTATTGTTGTTTGTGTATTGTATGTTGGGCTGAGAATTAGGAATTCTTCACGGCCCATTCGGTTGGTCCAAAAATGGGATCTGTCGAATAGGTAAGGATAAAAAAAATGAATGGGGCTTTTGGAAGGAATCGACTGCTCTGGTCTTAAAGAAAAAGGGTCTATTGGATTTAAAAATGAGTCAATACTTATTAAGGATTTGACCATTTGGATAAGAATTGTGGTCAAAATTTACTTGGAAGTATAGCCGAGTTGAATAAATTAGTGAATTTGATTAAAATTTAAATAAGACAAATTAATATAATTAATTAGCGAGTTTTCTAATCTGAACAAAAAAAATAATAAATTAATTAATTAACTTAATTATAAATCAATAGATCGAAAACATAAACTACAAATTAGCTAAACTAATTAACCAAATATTTAAGTAAAACTAAAATCATTTTAGAGGCGATTTTCAAATATTTATAAAATATGCTAATTACATACATAATTGTATAAAATATGCTTATCATTTAAAATATTATGAAAAGTGACAAAACTATTTAAAATAACTTGAAAAATATTTTGAATTTTATAAAGTCAATTATTTCAAATTGTTTTGAAATTTAAGAAACTCAATGTTTAATTTAAATTGTGGAGGTCTAAAATTGGGTGTCAACATGTAGTATTAATCCACTCTTGATTCTTTCCCTCACAAAGTGGCAATCTATCTCTATATGTTTTGTTCTTTCATGAAAGATAGAACAATACTGTTTCACAGGTGTTGTGATATGTACATTTAGCTCCTTTAACACTCCTAGTACCCAAATAATTTACGCACGAGCTCCGACCATACTTCGCATATTCGAGCAGCGGAAACTTTTACTTACTGTATGTTGGTTCTTTGACTTCCAAGATATAAGAGAATCTCCTAATTTGATCATGTATCCAGTTACTGACCTTCTGGTGTTGGGGCATGATGCCCAATCTGAATCACTAAATCTTCCAACTCCAAACTTTGTTTACTGCTCAGCAATAGTCCTTGACCTGGACATCCTTTGATATATCTGACCAACCTCAAGGTTGTTTCCCAATGTGACATTTTAGGCCGATGCATGAACTGTGAAAGCATTTGAACAACAAAATTGATGTCAGGTCTGGTGATAGTCAAATATATCAATCTTCCAATTAATCTTTGATAGCTTGTTATGTCTTTGAATAAAGGATCAACATTGAGTCCTGTCAGTTTATTATACTGCATTGTGGTGAGTTTGGTGTTTACTTCCAAAGATGTGGTCACTGGTTTAGCACCACTCAGACTAGTGTCTGAGATTAACTCAAGAGCATATTTCCTTTGGTTGAGAAAAATTCTAGCCTTAGACCTCATAATCTCAATTCCTAGAAAGTACTTGAGATCACCAAGATCTTTCATCTTGAATTTACTATGAAGAGATTCCTTCAACTGTTGTATTAATTTGCTATTGTTGCCTGTCATGAGTAAATCATCCACATAAATGAGGATCACAACTATGTCTTACCTATCCCTTTTTGTGAAAAGGGGTGATCATAGGGACTCTGTGAATAGCCAGTAGATAGTAGGAACTCAGTCAATTTTAGATTTCACTGCCTGGAGGCCTGGTTGAGGTCATAAAGAGACTTAAGCAACTTATACACCTTATACTCCCCCTGCCTCTAAAAACCCTGAGGCATGTCCATGTAGATATCCTCAAGAAGATTACCTAGGAAAAGCATTATGGACATCCATTTGGTAAAGAGGCCAAGAGTGTGATGCAGCTACACTGATAACAGTTCTTACTGTATCCATTTTGGCAACAGGGAATGGGGCTTAGACGTGACTGGCGAATGGGGAACCCGAAGGAACCCCAAACAAGCCTCATAGCATATCATTACACATCCTTGGTCGCGGAAGCAATTAAAATGACCATAAGCGATAAGCATAATCAAGGGGAAATCGGGACTAAGGAAACAAGAAAAAAAAAAAAGGAGAATAATACATAAATACCATAGATGAGTCAAGTTCAAGCAAAATACACAACTTGTCCAACACCACCTCTAAACATGGATACTTAGCGGGGGCGAGACAAACTCACCGGGCTCACCCTCATAGTCAATACATAATTAAAAAGGAAAAGTCTTATACATAGCAAGAGATCATAAGCATCATCCAGGAATAGAGGACTCCGATAAGCTCGATAGAAAATTGAATTAGCCGCGCGGAGGAGGGATGGTCGAGACGGTGCTCGGTCCCTACATGATGACATCATGTAGGCATAGAGTATGCATTAGTACGTTTGAATGTACTAAGTATATGGGATGCAATGCAATGCAACAATAGATGGACATCATAGACAAAATGCATAATCGTACTAGATAGATAGCATATTAATGAGATGATATGTATAATGATGCTTATATAAAAAATCATATTTAGTAGGGCGTAGTATATGTGTAGTGAGTGACCATCAATATAGTATTTTCAAGGCCTACCACCCCCTTGGAGAGGCGAAAGAGGTACAAATCCCTCAATGTGGTTCCCCGGGCCTACCACCCCCGAGCTAGGTACCAACCCCTCGATATGGTTATACGGGCCTACTACCCCCCGTACTAGGCAACCAAGGTACAAACCTCTCGATACGATTATACGGGCCTACTACCCCCGTACTAGCAACCAAGGTACCAACCCTCGATACGGTTACTTAGGGCCTACAACCCCCCGAGCTAGGCTTGGTCGACTCACAACACTATATAGATAAAATCATATACATGTATCCATTTCATCATCATTTCAATAATTATATAACCATCCGACTCATAGGACGTACATTGGACCTTCCATTTCCTAAGAATTCTATAAATGGGCATTTTATCAAACACATGGTGGGCTATTGTTCATGTAAATAAAATCATGTGTTTCAAGAGTACTAAGTCCAACCAATTTCAAAATCCATATAAAACAGCCCACCAACAACATACATACATATATATATATATATAACAACCTCCATAATTTGATCATGGAAGCATGAAAACCATAAACATCACATAATAATACCATTTCATGATAATATGCAAAATAGACCTTAATAGGGCGTGTAGTAGTAATTCCATACTCAAGAGTTCATAAATAAACATAAGGACCCATAAACTTGAAGTAGTAATAGAGGATAAATGGTTGGACTTGTGGAAAGGAAGGTTTCCACAATCAAACCCACATACCTCAACTTTGGAGAATTCTTGATGAAGATTGGAATGGAGAATTGCTTGAGATTAAATCTTGAATCGGGAATTAGAGTTTGAGATCCTTGAATTTGGTTGAGGATCTTGGTGGAATTTTTGGAGAGGGTTTAGAGAGAGCTTTTGAGTGTTTTGAAGTTAAATGACTAAATATGGGATATGTCCCCTTTTTATAGAAAAACGTCCCAACACTTAGCCTAAAAAATGAGGCTGAAAAAAAAAACAACTTACTGGAATTTTCTGGTCTGCCCAGACAAATTTTACGAAAATGGTCATAACTCCTTCATCCTAACTCGGAATGAGGTGAAATAAATTGCGTTGGAAAGCTAACTCACAAAGCTTTAATTTTAATAGTTTGAGGTCCTTCCAGTTCCTTGTGTGCTGAGAGATATTCCCCTTTAAAGTTGACCTTCAAAATCGCATTTTTTGCGATTTTCGAATTTTGATACGTTTGCTCTAAAATTTGGGTTAGACCCATTTCCCACTCAATTTGACCCCCTGAATAAGAATATAAAGTCGAATTTCTGAAATAATGCACGAATTTTGAGATATATGGAAATTACAATTATAGGTGTTTTCGAAGCACATTTTCGGGCATTTTTGGGGTCGTTTCAGGAAAGAAGTCAGACTTGAAAGGAAACTCATGTTCTACAAAGGTGACATCCCTACTAACTTGAAAGGAATGCAACTCAAGATCAAACACTCTATATCCCATTTGAGTTTCTGCATAGCCCATGAAACACATGTCTCGCCCCGAGCCTACACCCTGGGCGAGACCGACACTCGGAGATAATTTATGGCCCCAAGCAAACCCTTGGCCTGACTTTCTTAACTCAGCGGAAACCTAACCCAACAGAATAACTCAATGCAATGCAATATTACAAAACAACTTAACTTATAAAATATAGGCATAAAGGCAACTCGAATCTCAAAATAGAATATTTACATATATACATAGATGAGAGACTCAAAACTAATTAACTGACTGTCTGTCTATGAAGCCTCTAAAATACTGAGATGGATGTTGGGACGAGACCCGCAAACATCCTAATAAAACAAAAACTAAGAACACAAAATAATTGAGTCCTCAGGAATGCAATGAGGCTCACCACTGACTCTGGAATGCTCAATTGGATCAACGACGTGCAAGGTGCTGATCCGGGCTACCTGTATCTACATCATAAGACGATGCAGGCCAATTGGCATCAGTACATGAAATGTACGAGTCTGCGAGCTGGAAAACTAAGCATCATAGGCTAGAAGGAAATTTGGAAGAAACTGAAAAGTTTACCTTGCTCAACTCAACTCTACCTGACTGACTCCTTTCAATATAAGGCAATTTAAAACAAGTGTGATATAAAGAAAAATTGTTTAAAACATGTTATAAACTCTGTGTGCATACAAGGATACAATAAGCCTTAGATGTATATAGAAATACAATTAAACTGATGTATATAAAATATAAAAATTTCTGTGTATAAAAATACAATAACTGCTGTGGGAGTTTCTCTAACCGACAACCATCACATAAGAGCTATAGTGATATCCCCGATCGACCTCACGCTGCCGAGCATCTTATACCCGGCCGAAGGTATAAGACCCGGAACCGCCTAATGGATCCACTAGTCTAATATGAAAAGGATTCATCTAAAAAGTAGGATCATTTTCTACCCATGGTGGCTAACATGGTTTTATGGGGCTGTGGGTTCTTTGAACGCTCCCCCAATTCGGTGCTCGATACTACTCCAAAAAATGTACTGGTTCTTATGTTTTTAAAACATATGTCTTCCTGCTGATTGAGATAATTACTCAAAAAAAACTATCCTGAAGGCTCTTTGGAAATCTCTGTTTCCAACCTTGTTTAAATGTAAAGACATTTCTTTAAAACTTTTTTGGGAATACATAGTGCCGTAGTAACTTTGAGAAATGAACTCAACTTTAAACTCTTTACTCAACTTGAAACTTGAGACTCTTTACTTAGCTTGAAACTCTAAGCTTTTTGCTTGACTTGACACTTGAGTCTAAAAATGCAGTTAAACGCGTTGATAAAGACTCTTGAACAACTTTACAACTTGCTTGACTTGCTTAACTTCTAAGCTTAACTCTTAACTTCTAACTTCACTTGACTTCTAACTAACTCTCCTTGAATTGGTATTTTGGATTTAAGGTGTTTGATCACATACTACGGATGAGTTCTTTACTTTTAGAAGTACCTTGGAGTGTTGTAAACAACTAGGAAACATAGGCATAATACTTAGGAACATGTATGAAAAACTGGGGAATGAAGGTAACGGGAAGGATTGGCGTCCTTGGCGCACTAAGAGGCGCGGGGCGCCAGCCCTCGAAGCTCAGAAGGAGGGGCTCGGGCGTTCTTCCCAGTGGAAATTTCGCGCTTTTGGGGTGCGCCGTCGGCGCAATGCACCCAGCCCTTTTCCCCCAAAAATTTGACTCTTCTCCTTCATTTTTCCAACTCTAAACCTCCTTACCTTCAATGGTTCCAGCCCCTATACACTTAGCATCATAAACCCCTCAACATATAGTGGATTTCAACTCAAAACACAACTGGAAACATATCCCTTATCAACAAAAACTTCAACACACAACTAACAACTTTTACAACCAAAATAAATCTTTTCTTGGAATTAAAAACGAGTTGGTGTGTGGGGGTATGAACTAACCAACACTAAGGATCATAAAATCCCTAAACATACAAGAGATTCAACTCAAAAACACAACAAAATCATGTCCCAAAATCAACAAGGGACTTCAACAACACAATTAACAATATCAACAACACAACCAACAACTCCAAACAACACAACCAATCTTTTCTCAAAAATAAAACGAGTTTGGTGTGTGGGGGAAAGAATCAACCCATCATTATAAACTTACATACCTATTAGGGATCACCCCCGATTATTTCTACGACGATCTTTGACGGAAACTCTTTGATCTCATCTTCTTCTTCTCTCTTTCACTCAAGAACCCTAACTCTTACTCTTTTAAAATAAAACAAAAATGATCCACAATCAGCCTAACACAACAATATAACCTCAAAAGAAATGATTTGTGAAAAGACCAAAATGCCCTTAAATTTTCGGACGGACTCCTTGCCAATTGCCCAACTTTCAAAGGGCATAACTCGCTCATACGAACTCGGAATCGAGCAAAATCAGCTGATTTCCACACTTAGCCAAATTTCCAGATTTTGAATTTAGCCAAATTTTCAGATTCTGAACTTAGCCAAATTTCCAAATTCTGATTTTTTCCAAAAATGACTACTTCCAATTTTAAGCTTCTTCATATTCATTTAAATTGTTGTATTTTACAATATCTCTCCCTTGGGAACATTCGTCCTCGAATGAGGTTACTCTTAAAAGGCTAAGGGTGTAACGTCAATTCAAACACCCAACAAGCAATCATGCAACAACAACAACAACAACAACATGCCCACTATAATTTAAAGAGCACTAAGAAGGAAATTAATACCTTGATCTGCGGATTCAAAGAGATATGGATATCTCTTCTTCATGTCTTCTTCGGCTTCTCAAGTAGCTTCCCCAACAAATTGGTTCCTCCAAAGGACTTTGACTGAGGCTACATCCTTTGTTCTCAACTTACGAACTTGCCGATCTAAAATTTGAACAGGAATCTCATCATAAGATAAGTTAACCTTGATCCTAATACTTTCAGTTGGCAGGATCAATAAAGGATCGCTTGTTCACTTCTTTAACATGGAGATGTGAAATACCTGATAGACCGCTGCTAGCTCCTATGGTAGCTCCAACTCATAAGCTACATTGCCAAGGTCGAATATATCGGGGACTAAGTTTCCCCATCTTACCAAACCTCATAACCCCCTTCATGGGTGAAACCTTCAAATATACCCAATCATCTACTTCAAACTCTAACGCCCTTCTCCTAACATCAGTGTAGAATTTCTGACGACTCGTGGCCGTTTTCAACCTCTCTTGAATCACTTTCACCTTCTCCATAGCTTGGTGAACTAAATCTGGTCCTATCAACTGTGCTTCACCAACTTCAAATCATCCAATAGGAGATCCACATCTTCTCCCATAAAGAGCTTCATATGGAGCCATCTGGATGCTAGAATGATAACTGTTGTTGTAGGCAAATTCAATGAGAGGTAGGTGATCATCCCAATTTCCTTTGAAATTGATCACACAAGCCCTCAACATATTTTCTAAAGTCTGAATAGTACGTTCTGCTTGCCCATCGCTCCTCGAACACGAAAGGCAAGACTTAAGTTCACTTCGAACCCAAGCCTTTTCGAAAAGATCCGAAGCGTAGGTAAGAACTGTGCACCTCTATCTGAAATAATAGAGATTGGGACTCCATGAAGTCTCACTATCTCTTGAATACATAACTTGGCATAATCTTCTGTTGAAAGGGCAGTTTTTACCGGTAGAAAATGAGTTGACTTTGTCATTCTGTCGACAATTACCCAAATAGAATCATGCTGTCTGCGAGACCTTGGCAACCATGTGATGAAATCCATATTGATCGCCTCCCACTTCCATTCTGGAAGTTCTATTCTCTGAGCCAAACCACCGGGCCTTTGGTGCTCGACTTTCACTTCATTCCACCAATAAACTTCACAAATCACGATACATCTTGGTGGAACCCGGATGAATGGAATATCCGGAGCTGTGAGCTTCCTCCATAATCTTCTCTTGGAGTCTATCTACCATAGGTACACACAATCTACCATGATATCTCAATGCACCATCTCCCTCTTGTTCAAAAGCTAATACTCTTTGCTTCTGAACATTTGCCTTCAACTCAACCAAAATGGGATCTTGATCTTGCTTCTCTTTCACTTCTGACATTAATGATGACTCAACCCCATTCACCACCGTTATTCCTCCTTCTGCGGAATTTATAAGTCTGACTCCCAGGCATGCCAGTCTGTGCACATCTTTTGCTAACTCACTCCTTCCTTCTTCAATATGGGCGGTGCTACCCATAGACAACCTGATTAAAGAATCAAGAACAACGTTAGCCTTACCTGGTGGTAAAGGAATACTAAGGTCATAGTCCTTAAGTAATTTAACCACCTCCTCTCGTCTCAGATTAAGCTCTTTTCGAGTAAGCATATATCAAGGCTCTTGTGATTAGTAAATACATCGACGTGCACACCATACAAGTAATGACGTCATATCTTCAAAGCAAATACTACGGCTAGCTCTAAGTCAGCGGGTTGGGTAGTTCTTCTCACGAACCTTCAACCGTTCCTGGGAGGCATAAGCTATATAACTTTGTCATTCTCGCATTAAGACACAACCCAAAACCAACTCTAGACGCATCACAATACACCACAAAACCTCGAGTACCTTCCGCGTCAAACCTGAGCTGTAATCAATCTCTTTTCCCCCGAAAGCTTTTTTCTCACAAGCTTCACTACTGAAATTTCACTGTCTTCTGAGTCAACTTGGTCAAAGGAGATGCAATAGATAAGAACCCTTCCACAAACCTTCTATAATAGCCGGATAAACCCAAGAAACTCCTAATTTCAGTTAGAGATGTGGGTCTAGGCCAATTCTGCATTGCCTCAATTTTTTGAGTATCAACTTTAATCCCTTCACCGGACACAATGTGGCCTAGGAACGCCACAGATTTAAGCCAAAACTCACACTTAGAGAACTTGACATATAACTCCTTGTCTTTCAAAGTCTGAAGAACTGTTCTAAGATGACTAGCATGATCTTCTTCATTCCTTGAATAGACTAGTATAATATCAATAAAGACAATAACAAACATATCTAAATAAGGTTTGAAGACTCTATTCATCAAATCCATGAAAGCTGCCGGTGCATTGGTCAAACCAAAGGACATGACCAAAAACTCATAATGACCATACCTGGTTCTGAATGCTATCATTGGAATATCACATTCCCTTACTCTTAACTGATGATAGCCTGATCGGAGGTCAATCTTCGAAAAAATAAGTAGCACCCTGAAGCTGATCGAAAAGATCATCAATCCTTGGAAGAGGGTACTTATTCTTGATGGTAACCTTATTCAACTGGCAGTAGTCTATACACATTCTAAGGGAACCATCCTTCTTTGTCACAAACAAGACCGGAGCACTCCAAGGCGAGACACTTGGTCGAATGAAACATTTATCTAGGAGATCTTTCAACTGCTCTTTTAACTCTTTCAACTCTGTTGGTGCCATTCTATAAGGCGAAATAGAGATAGGACGAGTATCAGGAATGAGATCTATGTCGTTTCTATTTCTCTCTCAGAAGGAATTCCGGGTAAATCATCAGGAAAAACTTCTGGAAACTCTTTTACTATAGGAACTGACTCAAAAGAAGGCATCTCAACACTAGAGTCATCAACTCAGACTAAGTGATAGATACAACCCTTCGAAACTAACTTTTTTGCCTTAAAGTACGAAATGAAACGACCCTTAGGCACTGTTGAACTACTACTCCATTCTAAGACTGGCTCGTTCGGAAACTGAAACTTGACCACTCGAGTTCTACAGTCTAATGATGCATAGCAGGCATGAAGTCAATCCATACCTAGAATAACATCAAAATCAACCATGTCTAACTCAACCAAATCAACAATGGTGCTCTTGTGATTGATAGAAACATGACAATCACAATAAACTCTTTCCGCTAGAATAGACTCTCCAATAGGTGTAGAAACACAAAAGGGTTCACAAAGTCCTTCAGGAAGAACCTAAAACTTATTTGCAACATAATGAGTTACAAAAGATAAACTTGCTCCTGGATCTAGCAAAGCATACACATCAAAAGCGAAGACCTTGATCATACCAGTGACAACATTTGGAGAATTCTCTTGCTCATGGCGACTGGTGATTGCATAAAAGTGGCTTGCTCCTCCACTGGTACTAGAAGTAGCTCCTCTAGGTGTCGTCCTATCTAGGGGAACAACTGAAGAAGACTGTGCTTTATTGCCCTCATTACCCTGGCTATTCTTTGGACATTCTCGCATGAAATGTCCATTCTAACCACACTTGAAACAACCAATGGACAACAAACAAGCTCATTCTATTTCTCATGTCCGCAACCATCTCCGGAGCATAGCGGGATAATTGTGTGAACTTCAAACTGTACTCATGAATAGTCAAGGACTCCTGCTTAAGTGTGAGAAACTCACGTACCTTGGCCTCTCTCAATTCTCGAGGAAAGAAATGCCCCAAGAAAGCTTCCTCAAAACAGGCCCAACTCGCAGGTGGTGTATTCTCAACTCTGCCCCCTTTCCACTGGTTGAACCAAGTTCTAGCAACATCCTTCAATTGATACGTAGCTAATTCAACCCGCTCAATATCTGCCACATGCATCATATCAAAAATCTTCTTCAACTCCTCAATGAAGTTCTCTGGATCCTCAGCAGTACTCGAACCCATGAAACTTAGAGGATTCATCCCCAAGAACTCACGAATCCTTGAAGTGTCAGCTCCTTCATGTCGAGCCCCTCTTTGCTGACCAATTTGATTAGTCACAGCTTGACTCTGAATTCTAATTACCTCTCGAACTCGGCATTAAACTTCCCCTTGATCTTGCACTCCCGGGGCATAAGGTAACTCTTGCTCATCAACATAACGTCTAGGAAGACGCCCTCTACCAACTCTTCGTGGAGGCATGATTATCTGAAAACACGCGTAATCACGAATTAGAAAGAAACTTTTTAGAGATTAACTCTAACGCATGAAATGAGTGCGAAAGAAATGAGAAATCTTCTTAAATGTTGTAGCCTCCCAATTATAAATGTGGCGCGCTTTACATCGATAACTAGGACTCTACAGACACGGCTTCATAGACTCCCTAGGACTCTTGAATTATGTGCTCTGATACCAAGTTTGACACGCCCCGAGCCTACACCTTGGGCGGGACTGGCACTCGGAGACCATTTCTAGCCCCAAGCAAACCCTTGGCCTGGCTTTCTTAACTCAGCGGAAACCTAACCCAACAGAATAACTCAATGCAATGCAATATTACAAAACAACTTAACTTATAAAATATGGCCATAAAGGCAACTCGAATCTTAAAATAAAATATTTACATATATACATAAATGAGAGACTCAATACTAAACGAGCGATGCCCATTAAATACATGAAGCCTCCTAAAATATCGGAGATGGATGTTGGGACAGACCCGCAACATCCTAATAAAACAAAACTAAGAACACAAAAATAATTGAGTCCTCCGAAATGCAAGGAGGCTCACCACCGACTGAATGCTCAACCGATCAACAACGTGCAAGGTGCCGATCCAGGGCTACCTCGTATCTACATCATAAGACGTGCTGGGCTAATTGGCATCGCACATGAAATGCACAGTGAGTGCAGGGCGGGAAAACTAAGCATCATAGGCTAGAAGGAAATTTGGAAGAAACTGAAAAGTTTACCTTGCTCAACTCAACTCTACCTGACTGACTCCTTTCAATATAAGGCAATTTAAAACAAGTGCGATATAAAGAAAGACTGTTTAAAACATGCTATAAACTCTGTGTGCATACAAGGAAACAATAAGCCTGAGATGTATATAGAAATACAATTGAACTGATTTATATATAAAATACAATAATTTCTGTGTATAAAAATAGAATAGTTGTTGTGGGAGTTTCTCTAACCGACAACCATCACATAAGAGCTATAGTGATGATACAACGATCGACCTCACGCTGCCAGAGCATCTTATACATGGCCAAAGGTATAAGACCCCGAATCGCCTAATCGATCCACTAGTCTAATATGAAAAGGATTCATCTAAAAGTAGGTCCTTTTCTACCCATGGTAGCTAACATGGTTCTACGGGGGCGCTGGTTCTTTTGAACGCTCCCACCCGATGCTCGATACTACTCCCAAAAATGTACTGGCTCTTATGTTTTTAAAACATATGTCTTCTTGCTGATTGAGATAATTACTCCAAAAAACCAATCCCGTAGGCTCTTTGGAAATCTCTGTTTCCAACCTTGTTTAAATGTAAATACATTTCTTTAAAACTTCTTTGGGAATACATAGTTCCCTAATAACTTTGAGAAATGAACTCAACTTTAAACTCTTTATTCAACTTGAAACTTGAGACTCTTTACTTAGCTTAAAACTTTAAGCGTTTTGCTTGACTTGACACTTGAGTCTAAAAATGCAGTTAAAACGTTCAATAAAGACTCTTGAACAACTTTACAACTTGCTTAACTTCTAAGCTTAACTCTTAACTTCTAACTTCACTTGACTTCTAACTAACTCTCCTTGAATTGGTATTTTGGATTCAAGGTGTTTGATCACATACTACGGATGAGTTCTTGACTTTTAGAAGTACCTTGGAGTGTTGTAAACAACTAGGAAACATAGGCATAATACTTAGGAACATGTATGAAAAAGTGGGGAATGAAGGTAACGGGAAGGATTGGTGTCCTTGGCGCTCTAAGAGGCGTGGGGCGCCAGCCTTCGAAGCTCAGAAGGACTGCTGGGCGTTCTACCAGGCGTTCTGCCCCAAGGGGAAATTTCAGCATCCCTTTATGGGGTGCGCTGGCTGGCACAACAGCCCAGCCCTTTTCCCCCAAAAATCCGACTCTTCTCCTTCATTTTTCCAACTCTAAACCTCCTTATCTTCAATGGTTCCAGCCCCTATACACTTAGCATCATAAACCCCTCAGCATATAGTGGATTTCAACTCAAAACACAACTGAAAACATATCCCTTATCAACAAAAACTTCAACGCACAACCAACAACTTCAACAACCAAATTAAATCTTTTCTTGGAATTAAAAACGAGTTGGTGTGTGGGGGGTATGAACCAACCAACACTAAGGATCATAAAATCCCTCAACATACAAGAGATTCAACTCAAAAACACAACCAAATCATGTCCCAAATCAACAAGGGACTTTAACAACACAATTAACAATATCAACAACACAACCAATAACTCCAAACAACACAATCAATCTTTTCTCAAAAATAAAACGAGTTTGGTGTGTGGGGGAAAGAATCAACCCAGCACTATGAACTCACATACCTATTAGGGATCACCCCCGACGATTTCCACGACGATCTTTGACGGAAACTCTTTGATCTCCTCTTCTTCTTCTCTTCTTTCTCTCTTCTTCTCTCCTTCACTCAAGAACCCTAACTCTTACTCTTTTAAAATGGAACAAAAATGATCCACAATCAGCCTAACACAATAATATAACATCAAAACAAATGATTTGTGAAAAGACCAAAATGCCCTTAAATTTCTAGACGAACTCCCTGTCAACTGCCCAACTTTCAAAGGGCATAACTCGCTCATACGAAGTCGGAATCGAGCAAACTCGGTGGCGTTGTAAAGATCGTTCCAAGGGCTTTCCAAACATAACTGGAACTACTCCTGGATCATCCTGAGCTAGGAGTTATGACTGCTCAAAGTTGGCCAAAAACTCACTGATTTCTACACTTCGCCAAATTTCCAGATTTTGAATTTAGCCAAATTTCCAGATTCTGAACTTAGCCAAATTTCCAAATTCTGAATTTTTCCAAAAATGACTACTTCCAATTTCAAGCTTTTTCATATTCATTTTAAATTGTTGTATGTTACAACACCCTTCTTTGCTCTATAAGCAAATTTATCTGATTTAGGCAGTAAAGATGTGAAACAAAGGCAACCAAATACCTTTAGATGATCTAGGTGTGGTGGAGTACCATACAATAATTCATGAGGGGACTTTCCTTGGAAACCAGCTGTAGGAAGTTTATTGATTAAGTGAATTGCTGCCTTGACACAATGAACCCAATAAGAGATAGGAATTGAGGCTTGAAATCTTAATGCCCTGGCAGTATTGAGTATATGTCTATGCTTTCTTTCCGCCACCATATTTTGTTGGGGTGTATAAGCACAAAAACTTTGATGCACTATCCCAAGAGAGGCTAACAAATCTTTACAGTTGGAATTCATGAACTCTGTGCCACTATCACTTCTCAACACCTTCACCCTAGTGTCAAATTGAGTGTTTACCATTAACAGAAAATTTTTCAATACAGAGTAGACTTTAGTTTTGAAATGAATCAAACAAAGCCAAGAGAATCTACTGTAATCATCAACTATGGTCACAAAGTATTGCTTCTTGTCATAAGTTGGAGTCCTATAGTGACCCCATACATCTATATGAACCAACTAAAATATGACACTAGATTTATGCATACTAGAAGGAAAACTAGGTCTACTTTGCTTAGCTTGTGGAAAGATATGACAGCAAGGAATAGTAGACAAGTTGCCAGTCAAGGATGGAATGTGTCCCATTGTTGTCAGAGAAGGATGACCAAGCCTCAAGTGCCACAATGTGGTGATGCTATCATCCTTTATTGCAGCAGTAGCCATTGCATTAATGGTGTCTTTCAACAAGTGCAAGCCTCCAGCTTCTTTACCAATCCCAATCACCTTCCCACTGTAAAGAGCCTACAATACATAAAAATTAAGGAAGAAACTAATATTACACACTAGATATTTGGTCAACTTCAGTGTGTGATCACCCAGGATAGTAGAGAAAACTATGCCTGCAATATGATCCTTGTTACTTGTGGGCAATTGAATAATATTTGATCCTTGATTACCAAGACACCTTGAATATGATAACATGTTTTTACAAGAAGTAACGTGATGAGTAGCACCAGAGTCAATGATCCACTCATGTTCACAAATATTAGGTGTGAGTAATACATTACCTGTGAAATTGACTTTAAGATCACCATCACCACTTGCATTTGTATGACCTGAATTGTGTCTAAGGTTCTGCACATGATTATATTCTTCTTCTATAAGTGTGAGAGCATGTCTCTGTCCTACAGAAGAAACATAGTTAGCAGAAGACTTGAAACCAGTAGAATCCTGTTGGAAACCACCAATGTATCTGGAACTGTTGGATGCATCTGGCTTTCTTTGGCTTTTGAAATCAGTTAGATATCCAATTATTTTGTAACAATCCTTACTCAAATGGTTCCTATAACCGCAGTGCACACATGGATTATCCAGTAATTTTTTGCCATCTTAATCCTGGCTTTGGATTAGCCAGCATAGTGAGGGGTTCATTATGAATCTTCACAACACTCAACGATCTCTGACTTTCCTCTTGAACTGTTGTGACATATGCCTGATTAACACTGGGCACAGTAGTTTTGAGTAGTAAAGCACTTCTAATATCGTTATAGGACTCATTTAAGCCTATTAGAAACATCAATAACCTCTGTTGATTAAAATGTTCTATGTAAGGTTTGGCTTCAGCACAATTACATAAATGAGCAGGTACTAAAACATCCAGTTCCTCCCACAGATCTCTCAATTTAGAATAGTAAGTAGTTATAGAATCACTACCTTGTTTCAAAGAGGATACATCTGTCCAAAGGTGATACACTCTCGTAAGATTGGATTTATTGAACCTTTCCTTAAAGTCGTCCTAAACTCATTTTGCATTTGACGTGTATACAATAGCAGTGAGTAATTCTGAGATAATGTATTGTTGATCCATGAAAGTACAACAACATTGCACCTTTCCCATTGAGCTGCTAGATCTCCTGTATACGAGCTTTTTAGGCAAGTTCCATCAACAAAACACAGCTTGTTCTTCACCAGTAAAGCAAACCTGAACGATCTGCTCCAAAGGCCATAATTTTCTAGACCTGTGAGCTTAGTCGTAATTAGAGCTACACCGGTGCATCTGAAACCTATAAGTATAGAGGATGATTGTGTGAAAGAGTAGCAATTGTCAATTCTGCCATTACAGAGATGCAGTTAGCTGAATTTTAATTCGAAGTGCAACTGGGTGATTGATCTCTGTATCACTGCTCTGATACCATGTCAACTTATGCTTTGATGATGAAAACCATGGAAGAGAACGGAGAAGAGAAACGTGTGTAGAGAAGAAGAAGAAAAAGTATTATTTCATTATCAGAATGTTCACTTTATAATAAGGACTTTATACTTTTATAGCAATTGAGTAGAAAAAATTGACCAAAAAATATGGGATGGACTCCACAAATCTCCCCTCCGGTCCATTTACCGAAAAGGAGGTATCTCCAATTCTTTAGAGAGAGCTAATACCCATAAGTTCTTTGCATAACTCGAACTTGTCTTTCGGTATCGTCTTGGTCAGCATATCTGTAGAATTTTCACTTATGTGGATCTTTATGATGTGAAATGATTCACTCTCCACTTCCTCACGAATCCAATGATATCTGACGTCAATGTGTTTTGTTCTTGCATGGTACATGGAGTTCTTGCTCAAGTCTATTGCACTCTAGCTGTCACAAAAGATAATATACTCTATCTGATGCAAACCAAGTTCTTGAAGAAATCACTTGAGCCATATCATCTCCTTGTCGGCTTTAGTAGCCGCAATATACTCAGCTTCAGTTGTAGATAGTGCAACACACTTCTGTAACTTCGACTGTCATGATATAGCTCCCCCTGCAAAAGTAAACAAATATCCAATCGTGGATTTTCTATTATCAAGGTCACTTGCCATATCAACATCTATATAGCCCTTCAAGATTGGATCGGATGCTCCAAAACACAAGCATTCATCTGAGCTTCCTCTAAGATACTTGAGTATCCACTTCACAGCTTCCCAATGCTCTTTTCCCGGATTGTCGAGAAATCTATTCACAACACCAACTGCGTGAGCAATATCAGGTCTAGTGCGTACCATTGCATACATTAGACTTTCGACAGTGGAGAAATATGGAATTTTGGACATGCTCTCTTTTTCCTCCCTATCTGTAGGACACATCTTCTTGCTTAACTTCATATGACCAGCAAGAGGTGTGCTAACAGGCTTAGCATTCTTCATATTGAAGCGCTCTAGTACACGTTCAATGCACTTCTTCTGTGACAAATAAATCTTTCTTTCATCTCTGAGATGAGTAATACTCATACCCAAAACTTATTTGGCATGACCCAAGTCTTTCATAGCAAAAGACTTACGCAACTCATTCTTCAAGTCGTCAATCTTAGAAGTATTCTTGCCCACAATCAACATATCATCCACATACAAAAAGAGGATGATAAAATCATCGTCAAATTTTTTTTGTACAAATACACAATGATCTGAAGAAGTTTTCTTATAGCCTTGCTCCCCCATAATAGATTCAAACTTTTTATACTACTGTCTAGGAGCTTGTTTTAGGCCATAAAGACTCTTTTTGAGTTTGCACACAAAATTTTCTTTACCTTCTACTTTGAAGTCCTCAAGTTGTTCCATATAAATCTCTTCTTCTATGTCACCATGAAGGAAAGCCGTCTTCACATCCATCTGCTCAATCTCTAAATTAAGACTAGCAGCCAAACCTAAAACTGTATGAATCGAGGACATTTTCACAACAGGAGAAAATATTTCGTCGAAGTGAATACCCTTCCTTTGACCAAATCCCTTAACAACCAATTTAGCTTTGTACCTAGGCTTTAAGTTGTAATCTTCAACTTTAACTTTGAACACCCACTTGTTGGCCTAACATTTTCAAGATTCTTAACTTTTAAGTTTTATTTATTCAATAGTTCAAAATATTTTTTTTTAAATTTTAAATAAGTTTATTGATATTTATCCTTATTTATCAAAGTTTTAGATTTTTTATCAGTTAATTTTAATTACATTACTTTTTGTCACAATCGATTGAATACGTTCAAATATATGTTCATTTTGATTAAATCATTATTTCTGTTAAATTGCATTGTTTTAGACGTCATGAGTTACGTTCATTACATTTTTTAATATTCACTTTATTCATTACTTTTATTAGTATCATTTAGGTGTTTTTAGCACAATCTAGAAATACTATTAAATTAGAATAATAATTATTTATACAAATATTTTATTTAACCAACAATTTTGGGTCATAATCTCAAGTCCACTATTTGAGCTCATTGTAAATTATTTTCTATATAAGTTTTGATTAGGTTAAAAAATAAAGGGAATGGTGAATTAATTTTAGAATTTGGGGTTTCAATTTTGAGATTTTTAATTTTTCTATAGTTCATTATCTTTGTCCGGCGAACTTTCGCCGGAGCTCCGACCAGTCACCGCCAAAATGAGACCCCACTGGTCAATCCATCCCTCTTCTCTCCTTTCTTCTCTTCACTGCCTATTCTCTTCTCCAACAACACGACCACGCGAAACGAGGGCGAGCAAAATCTAGGCAGCCGGACTCCGGCGACTTCAAAACCACCACAACTCAGCCAGACAGCTCCACTCACGAGCTTCCTCCAACAAACACCACCATGGCTCCACCAACGAGTTTGAAGATCACAAACGGACCCCTATGATTTTTTTTTTGTTGTTGTTAGCCAGATCTCAAACCACCAACAGCAACCAAGCCTCCACCACTCCCCCTTTCCTTCTCTACCTAGATTCAACTCCAAACACCCACTAAAACCCCACATTGAACGAAACCGTCGAAACCACCAAACCACCCCTGTTTTTCCTCGCTCAACTCATTGGAATCCACCAGTGAACAACAACAAACCCCAAACTAGATCCATTTCACATCTGCGGCGGAGCTCGAAGCTCGAATAACCAGATTCGCCAAGCTCTACAACTCCAGCGAGCTTGTGGAGAAATCAACAACACAACCAGGCGAGCATCAAGGCTCGAAAACAACATCCAAAGAACTTAAACCAACAGATCCCGTGAAGAACCCAGCCGCCAAACCCATTCTCCGCTCTTTCTCGGAACGCACCACCACTGTAAGACCACATCTCCTTTATTTGTATTTTTGAGGTTATTGTATCACTGAAAGAACAAGCTCCAGGGAGCTTCATTCTTTAATTTCCATCATTGTTGCTCTGTTTCTCTCCATTGATTGTTGCTTTGTTGTTGCGTTATAGTTTGGGTTAAATTTTTCATGACTATTACTTTAATGACTACTTTTTTTTTTATTCTTATTTAATCGTGTTTTAGATTTGGCCAAGCGTTTGTGTTCTTTCGATGAAAATTATTGCTTGAAATTTTATTTGGTATTTCCTTTGATTGATTATTTACGGTCCACTGTTAGTGTAAATCTTGTTTTATAGTTTACTACTTGTTATGGAGCCTATTTCTATTAGATATTTGGGTCGTTTGATTAATTGAGATTTAATTTGTTTATATGTTAAGGTTGATTGTTTATTGTAGTTGTTAATCTATTATATTATTTGTATGTTATTTCAGTTATTATTATTATTATTATTATTATTAGTTTTAGATAATGATTGAAATTTTCCAGTAGTTTTAATTTGTTAAATACCATTTGTATGATCTGTCCAAAGCTTAACTGTATATTACTCTCTCTTGTTGCTAATTTAATTATTTAATTGTTTATTATGCACGTCTACTTTGTACACTATTGCATTTAGATTGTCATTTTTATTATTATATTATTATTATGCATTGCTCTTCTTTTATTGTTGATATTTAGTGATTTGTTCGAGTTTTCGGTAATTTGCTTTATTATTGACACGTGTGAGTATTTTCCACTATTTTATATCTTTTTATTGTCGTATTATATTTTAAGTTAAAATTGGTCAATGAAAAAGTTTTTCCGTCGGTCTTCGAGACCTTCACATTGTAAAAGACGGAAATTTAGTTTATATTTATATTCTTTGTTTGTTAAAAATGACCAATGAAGAAATTATTGTTGATTTCCAATGCTTCTCATGTTAATAAGACAGATTTTTATTCTTAGTTATTATTTAATTTGTTTATTTTTGTTCATATTTATTTAGTACTAATATTTTTACTAAGTATCTTTACATGTATCCAGAGTTGCTTTCCATTGAAGCTATTCGAACAAAGTTCGAATTATAATTTTTATTTATTATTGTGTATATTATTGACGCCTGGCAAACTTAGGTCGTTTCTTATTATTGTTTATTTTATTATTTGTGTAAATTACTTGTTTATTATACTTGTATATTTGTTTTTATCTCCTCCTTAATTTGAAAAAATGAATTCAGTCAGGACCCACATTGTGAATTTCGAAGTATGTCTAACACCTTCCCTTTGAAATGACTTGAACCCCTTACCTAGAATCTAATGATTTCGTAGACATTTTTAATTGGTTTCCTAATTTTTTCTAAAATTATGTAGCGACTCATTTAAAATTCATTTATTCTTGAAATTCTTTAAAAATTGACTTAATTGATTATTTTTCCAATTACCACGACGTTTCGCCTTATTTGAATAAAGTAGGGATGTAAACAACGACATGAAGGAATCCGCTATCTTGTGGACCTCCTAAGCAGAATATTTAATTCGTCCACAACTTCATGAGCATGAGGATCATCAATAACAACATCATTGTTATTATCAACATTAACGTGTTGATTCGATACATGATTCTGGGCGTCACCATGATTATCAAGCACAACAACATCATACACACGTGTGTGAGAAACTTTATATAGATGAACTATACCATCAAAACTTGAAGATTCTAGCTTTTTCGCTTTGTCAATATCTTCAATTGTTTGATTCTCCATGAAAATAATATCACGGCTTCTCACGAGTTTTTTCTCAATTGGATCATATAGCTTGTAGCCAAATTCATCAAGGCCGTATCCAATGAAGATGCATTGCCTTGTCTTGGCATCTAACTTTGATCTCTCATATTTCGGCACATGTACAAAGGCTTTGCAACCAAATACTCTCAAATGGTCATAGGAGGCATTCTTTCCATACCAAACTCTATTTGGCACATCACTTTGCAAAGCAACAATAAGAGATAAATTAATAACCTGTGCAGTGGTCAATAAAGCCTTACTCTAAAATGAGTTCGGCAACTTTGCTTCAGAAAGCAAACATTTAACTCTCTCCATCAAGGTCCTATCCATCCTCTCAGCCAAACCATTAAGTTGAGGACTCTTAGGATGAGTCTTCTGGTGTTTAATACCTTGATGCTTGCAGTATTTATCAAATGGTCTATAATATTTATCACGATTATCAGTACGAATACATTTCAATTTCTTTCAGCTTTCTCTTTCAATCAAGATCAAGCTGCTTGAAGACACCTAACACTTGGTCTTTAGTCTTTAAGACATAGACCCAAAGTTTTTTCAAGAAGTCATCAATAAAAGTGACAAAGTAGAGTACACCACCCAATGTCCTTGTCTTCATTGGACCGCATAAATCAAAGTGCACCAATTCAAGCAACTCTGTCTTTCTTAAAGGAGGGCAAGACTTAAAGAAAATTCTATTTTGTTTACCAACCAAGCAGTGCTCACACTTTTCTAATTTTGCACTTTTGAAATTTGATAATAATTTCTTTTTGGCTAGAACATTAAGCCATTTTTCGCTGATATGGCTAAGCCTCTTGTGCCATAATGTTGAAGAGTTATCGCTCTCAACCGCATTCATCATATCAACACAAGTAGAAGCTATAGTCCAGTAAAGACCACGGTTTTTGTTACCACTAGCCACAACCAGGGAACCCTTAATGAGCTTTCATTTTCCATCACCGTTGGTATTAACGTATCCTTCATCATCCAAAACACCAACAAAAATCAGATGCAAACGAACATCAGGAACATATTCACATTGTTCAAAACTAGTTTAGTTCCAATACTAATATCCAAACAAATTGTACCAATACCAACCACCCTAAAAACAGTTTCATTACCCATACTCAAGGTTCCAAAATCTCCAGGAGTATAGGAAGAATAAAAAATCCTTCCTTGATGTCACATGAGATGCGGCACCAGTGTCCACAACCCAGCTTGACTCATTATAAGCAATATTTATTATATTCGCATCAAGGATGGTAACAAGATCTTCGGTGGTGACGATGGTTAAGCAATTTTCATTGCCATTTTCTTTAGTTTCCTTTTTATTTTTGTTCTCCCTCTTCAATTTCCTGCAAAACTTCTTTGTGTGCCCTTTCATGCCACAATGATAGCACACAATATCCTTAAGTTTCCTCTAGATTTACTACTAATTTGTTCTCTATTTTGAGAACTGCAGGTTTTGTTTCTCCCCCTGGAGCTAGTTATTAGGACATCTGACGAAGAATAACCTTGAGATTTTCTTCTCATCTCTTCATTCAAGATACTACTCTTGGCAGAATTCATTGAAATCACACCATCCGGAGCAGAATTTAACAATGAAGTTCTAAATGTTTTCCAAGAGTCTGGTAGGGAACCAAGTGGAAGCAAGCCTTGAATTTCTTCATCAAATTTGATGTCCATAGTAGATAACTGGTTCATGATCCCCTGAAAATTATTCAGATGGTCTGTCATCGAAGAACCATCATGATACTTCAAACTCAACATCTGATTTATTGAGAACATTTTATTATTGCTAGTTTTTTGAGCATACAAACGTTCAAGATGCTCCAATAGAGTTCAAGCATGTGTCTCTCCTGAAATATAGTTCAACATATTATCATCAACCCATTGCTTAATTGATATACCGTGAGTTTATAGTTTTTCTAATACATTTCACTTACAAGTTGTGTGTATCTAGGGCCTTTTTATATTGGTTTTTTATGTGTTTTATTGTACTTTTGCAGGAAAGATGTTTAGGCGCAGAAGTATCGAGACAACTGAGCAAAATGCAGAAAAATGACTTTCACGGAGACGATCTACGGACCGTAGGTCCATTGACGGTCCGTAGGTGATGACCGTAGATCAGCAGCCAAGGGATAGATGACAAATCAGGAAAATCTGACCAAGTGTGGAACCACGGTGGCAATTGACGGTCCGTAGATTGATCAAACCGTAGAATGAGACTACGAGGGTTCCAGTATCTGATTCTTGAAGATTCTAAGTGTGGAACTACAGAGGGGATTGATGGACAGTAAATCGATCTATGGTTCGTACTGCAAGTCCGTCGTTTGCTTCAGAGAGGCTGTTGTTTGAGAGCTGAAATATTTTCTAAATCCTGGCTGACGGAAGGGACTTACGGACCGTAGATCCATCGACGGTCCGTAAGTCAGTATCGTGGATTGAAAATGCGTGCCTGAACAAATTTTCCTTAAATTGTTTCCTTTTTAAATTAGGATTTATTTTTCTATAAATAGAGCATGTAAACCTCGTTTTTGGGGGTTAGACATTATTATTTTAGTTTTACTTTGTGACTTTGGAGATTTAGTTGGAATTCTAGCAATTATTGATTTTCAAAGTTCGTTTTGAAGATTTTGGCTTTGCAATTCAAGTTGAAATCTGGGTTTATTATTCTATTTATGTAAGTTCATGATTTCTTTATCAAACATTATGAATTGTGTTCTTGCTAATATGAGTAACTAAATCCACAACTAGGGTTGTGGAAACCATGAGCGATTAACAAAATATGAATAATAAATAAGTAATTTGTGAATAGTGTTTTGCATGCATTGATAATTCTTTCGTTTAGAAGTTTTTTTAACGAGTGCACGCGTTAGAACTCGCGTTGTTGCTACTTGCCGGATCAAGGAGGTAATCAACAAGAAAAGAATTATCAACATAGATTTAGTGTGATACTATCTAATAGGCTAGTGTCGATTGGTGCGAAGTAATAACTAAGCCAAACATCGATTATGATGTCTAATATGAGGTAAATGTAAGGGTTAGTAAATTATAAACACGTAACCGGATCAAGGTGCTGGGTGAAATTCTCTAGATGCCGAATCAAGGATTTAGAGATACCTAACTTATCACTTTGCATGTAATACACTCGAAAAGAATTGTTGTTACTAGGATTATTGCATTATGAGCTTGTGGGGAACACGTACACCCTAGTTATTTCTCTCATCTTGATAACAACTAAAAATTTAAGTTTTGTTTGATTACTGATCACTTATTGAATTCTTATTACTTGTTTCATACAAACAACCCCCCCCCCCTTTTAATTACCTGTTTCTGGAAGTAATTTGACTAATTGAATATAATTGTTGATTAAAGTAAAGTCTAAATCATTTTTTCTCATGGGATCGACCCCAACCTACAAGTTGGGTTCTCTACTTGATAACGATTGCTTATACTTCTGTAGGGAGGTGTAATTTGAGCGTATCACTAATGAATCCACAAACTTACCTATGCAACAGATTCCACTCTTCATCTGTTTTATTATCAGGTTTTACAATGGTAAAGACTGGTTGATAAAAAATTCTTGACATAAAACAGATTTTTCATTTTCCCTTTTCAAATGGCATAATTAACATCATTTAAAGTAACCATTCTATTTGTGTTGGCTTCCATCGTTTCCCCAAAAAAAATAGTTATCGCAAACCAAAGTAAATCTTTTTTGATATAAAAGTTCAAAATGTGTTGCACCCACAGAGCATACTTAGATAAAACTTTGGCTCTGATACCAATTTGTTGGGAAAACACGGACAAACACAAAAATATATATGGTCAAAATAATGGAAATAAAATGGGAAAATAATGACACCAGGAATTTTACGTGGAAAATCTTTTAGAAAAGGAAAAATCACAGCTCAAGAGGAGCAACTGATATCACTATAGTAAGGAATTTTACACTGTGTAGTCACGAATACAATACTCAAAGTGACTACACAATCAAAAGGAATAACACTCTTTTGATTTTCATCTTACTAAAATATCGTTCACACTCTATTTTTCTTCACATACTATTTTTCTTGGACAGTCTATGAAATACATCACTTTGCTCTTAAAATGAATTTTTCTCTCTAACTTAGTGTGTTCTACAAATGAGCAAGAATACTCTATTTATAGAAGGAGAAAATCATGCCTATGTCATTAGTGACATAGGCAAATGTAGCAAAGTCCAAAGGATTGCAAATCTTACCAATTTGTCAACCACCAAATCTTTTATTTTCAACTCTTATCACTATTTCTTTTTAACAATTACTTGTAGCAATTGAGGAGCAAAAATTGACCAAAAAATATGGAATGGACTCCACAATTTCAAGTGGGGAAATGGGTTTTAAAATGATATACTTAGACTTCAAATAGGTGTCATCCAGATTCCCTACGCTTTGATAGATGTTAGACAAGCACCCATTCATTCCTTTCTCCTTAAGAAGCTTATTGACAGAGCCCATTAGTAGTGAAAGAATGTGAAACAGGAAATCTACAAAATTCTTTTCAACCTCAGCAAATAGAACTTTTTAGTTTTGGTGTCGATCAAAAGCTTCATGCTCAATTTGGTCTCAGCAATCGCCATTTCAATTAACTGATAAGAGAATGAAGAGTTATTTTAAAAGTAATACTCAAGCAATTTATCAGCTTTATTAAGGACCCACGCTTATATAGGGATCTCTTGCTTCATTATCAAAATTTTGAGAGATGGTAGTCTAACCGTCACTAATTGATGGCGTGTTTGACAAGACGATACACTAATCAAGAATCTCTTTGTTCATCTCAAAATTTATAGAATTCAAGGAGTTTTCAAAGAATAATACTCTCATAGTACATCTAAAATTTCGTCCAATGCACATTCATACTGCATTAATAAAAATTTTCCTATTTAACGAAAATTAATCTAAATAGACTCACCAAATTGTTTAAGTTAAAAATAATTTCATCAACAAGACCACATATCACAGTGAAATTAAAAATAAATAATGATATTCCTTTAGTCCAATATTAGTTGGTTACACATTTCTCTTTTATCCGTCCAGTAAAAAATCATACATATAAAATACTTTTAAAAACTACTTTACAATCTAAAAATATTGGTGTTTAAATACTCATACCAAATCAACGTAATAATCACTGCTTTATCTCTTCAAATTTTGCAATTCATATGTTATGCATCAATATTACTGTATCTATTTTCGAGAATATTATACGAGTAAAATGACAAATGGCGAGCAAGAAATTGAGAGCAATGTATTGTGGCAGGGAAATACGAGTACTACAAAGATTTCTAAGCAGTGGAAAACCTACAGAGCAAAATAAACAGCTAAAAAGATGAAAATAATAGTAAAATGAAACATCCAACTCCATTATGTCTTATACTCTGTTTCACTCTGTACTTTTCTTCTCCGCTTTGCATCGCTGATGAAAACATTCGTGAGAACTGTTTTCGACTCAAAATATGCCTTCAGCATCTTCAGCTCCTGCATAATCAGAGTAATTCACTAAGTCAGAAAAATTCCACCAAATTAAAGGAATAATACGAGCATAGAAATTGAATTGAATACCTCTTTCATTCCAAAATAAACAACTTTCTCCTGCAGTAAACCAACATCCTTAACTTTAAACTTGTTGAGAAGTGTAATGCTAGAGATAGTGGACATGGGCTTAACCACCAAGTCATCCATCACCATATACGTCACTGTTTCCTTCACAAAACCACGTTTGGCAGCCACAGCTCCTTTAACTCCCTCTGAAACAATATAATTCATCTTCTTTAATTTGTCATACTTTTTCTACAACATAGACATATAGCATCAGGGTCCTCAGTAACAGACATAGAACGCTAATTATAACTGCGTCCATACAATGATGAGTATGCATTGTATACGTTATTATTGTTACATCCATAAAAAATATTCTCTAATGAAGGAACATTATCAAGTAATAGAAAAGGATTGTGTGAATATGTTCTAAGTGAAGGCTTGTTGGGTTTTAACAGTATATTCTTCGATTGAATAATATAAGCATCATTCATATATTCTACGCTATTGTATTGGTTAGGCAAAGATCCAGTCATTCCTTCCTTGTTGAGAAGCCTAATGACAGTGCTAACTGGCAATGAAAGAATGTGAAAGAGAAAATCGGCACAATTCTTTTCAGCCTCAACAAATAGTACTTTGCCAGTTTTGGTATCGATCAAAAGCTTCATGCTCTAATCCTGCAACTAAATAGTTGTTCATCGTCGTCATATTTTTTACTAATCTCGCAATTAAAAGTTATGTTTTCACTTTTTTTGCTAAGAGAAATGGGAGAGGAGAAAGAGTTTGCCTTTTGATTAAAACTACATGTCTCGCTACGTGGGAGTGATGCGTCGACGTAGAGAACAGGGAAAGCTACGTGTATACAACGTGTCAGGTTGCCATTACTTCCATGTCCCATGTTACTTCCACTAACCCGTTTATACGCCATTAAAAAAATCATAAATAAGTATAATATTTTTACTAATTTAGAAGTATTAGTTAATATTTTTAACAGTTTTTATATATATCGAGATTAATAATAAAGAGCTTTTTAATAATTTTTATAATTTTTAAAAAAATTAATAAATAAAAATTAGGGGCTGTTTGCTCGTTGCCATCCACGGACCGTAGGTCAGACCACGGTCCGTGCTGGTGGTCCGTGGTTCACCAGTGCAACCCCCTCCCAAACCCAGCTCAGAAAATCAGCTAAGTCTCGACCCACGGTCCGTAGATCAAACCACGGTCCATGGTTTGTGTCTGTGGATTAAGGCCCCCTTTACCCAGCCTCTGATGCAAACAACGGTCGACCAGCACAGACCGTCGTTCGATCTACGGCCCGTAGGTCCCGTCTGTCGATCACTCTAACAACAATTAAGTCAGGGGGCTTTTGGTCCTTTCCTATTTCGTTTAACCCCTTAGATACGTCGTTTAGACCCTAAATTATGATGTTTTAGTCAGTTTAAGCCTAGAAACATAACTAAAACTTATCCAAGTCAAATCATTAATCAAAACTTAGAAAATTAGAATCAAGAAAAGAGAAAAAGGTCAAGAACCCTAGTTCAAGAACGCAATAAGGTTCCATCGGTTCCAGCCCTTAAAATTGAATGATTTCTCCGTAAAATTTGTCACCAAGTATGCGGGATTTCACTAGTGGGTTCCTTTCGCCCATTGGGTCCCTAGAATTCAGTCAGTTTCTTGATTCCCTTATTATGAATAGGCCTAGGGTTTCTAGAATTACAGCAGATCATCATGAATTAGTTATTTAATGTTCCAAATCAGATTATCATGTTATTACTCAGTTTATTGCATGAACTTCAGAACCCTAGATATGTATCTCTTTAGTTCTTGAATTACACATACTAGGTCAGATATCTCAGTTATTCAGTTATACATGCTTCAGTTATTAATGCATCATTATCAGATTAATTGTTGCATTCTCAGTTTGCATGTTAAGTTTTAAGCTATCCAGTATTTACATAAATTCAATCATAATCAGTTAACCACTTAATTCATTGAGAGTTGCATAATACTGAGTTGGATTTGGGTTCATCGTACCCAAATAGTCCTAGAACTACAAGCCAAGTAGGTTGTAAGTCCCCTCTGTAGGCATCAGTTTAGTGATCACACCATCATGCCTCTATACCTCTGGCAGGGTATATTGGGTCCTCTCGATGGGGCGTATACATCGGACTCCACATTTAGCTCATGTGGTTTTATGTCTGTTATTAGTAGCTCCCACAGTTCAGTCAGCCTCTATTGCATTGACCATATTTCAGTATAGTCAGTATTCAGTCTCAGCATGTTATAAATTTGGTCATTGCATTAATTAGCTCAGTATTCAGTATTTTCAGTACGTTTATATTTAGTTCATCTTATAGTATTGATCAGTATGTTTTGTTTAGTTATATGTTATTTCAGCTTTATTTTATCCTGCATGCTCAGTACCTTTCAAGTACTGACGCATACGCGCGCTATATCTTCTCGTGATGTAGGTTCAAGTCATCAGCATTCAGATCACGCTTAGATCGGTTCCCGATCTTTAGTTCAGCAAAATTAGTTGTGAGTCCTCATTCTCTAAGGACAATAGTCATGAGTTTATTTTCAGTATTTTTAGTCCTTTAGTTTCAGTTTTTCTAGACTTAGTTGGGGCCTATCCCAGCATTTCTAGTCAGTTAGAGGTTATTTTCAGACATAGTTAGATTCAGCTAGTATTGAGTTAATATCTTTCTTATATTAAACTCATCGGTTTTCATATATCTCAATTATAGTATATGGGTATTCCCCATCTTTTCATTTTATGTATGATTTAGCTTCCGCATCAGTTTATTATTCAATGTATTTTTAGTATGCTCATGATAATGCCAGCAAGGTTAGCTTGGGATCACGTGTGGTCCTAGGTCCCGTGTCTGGGTCTCGGGGGTAGCTCGGGGCGTGACAAACTTGGTATCAGAGCATTAGGTTTAAGTGTCCTAGGATGTCTGAAAAGCCGCACTAGGTAAAGTCTTTTTCATGGATGTGTACTGCGCACCACATCTAATGAAAGGGAGGCTACAAAGTGTCTTAGGAAAAATCTTCATTTTCTTGTTACTCTTATCATGCGTAAGGTATGATCTAATTTCGTTCCAACATGACGTTCTACATTTTAGTGATCATGCCTCCTCGTAAAGCTAATGCCTGGAATGCAAACGCAACTCCTCCAGTCCCTGATCAAGAAGTGTCGAATGCAGAGTTCAGGAACGCCATTCAGATGTTGGCTCAGAGTGTGGCCAACCAGAACAATCAGCGGGTTCCAATTTAGGCAAATGCCAATGTTAGGTCAGCTGCAGCTAGAGTGTAAGACTTTGTGAGGATGAATCCGTCAGAGTTCTTAGGATCACAAGTTGGAGAAGATCCCCAAAACTTCATTAATGAAGTCAAGAAGATCTTTGAAGTGATGCAGGTAACTGAGAATGATTGGGTTGAATTAGCATCTTACCAACTGAAAGATGTAGCTCATAGCTGGTATACCCAGTGGAAGGAGAATAGGGGTACAGATGCAACTCATATTACTTGGGATTGTTTTAGTGAAACCTTTTTTTGGATAGGTTTTCCCCATAGAGTTGAAAGAAACAAGGGCCCAAGAATTTATGAACTTAAGGCAGGGTAACATGATGGTCCAACAGTATGGGCTTAAGTTTAACCAACTCTCCAGGTATGCTCCTCACATGGTTGCTGATTCCAAGGCTCAGATGAATAAGTTTTTGTATGGAGTGTCAGACTTAGTGAAAACAGAGTGCAGAAATGCTATGTTGTTGGGAGACATGAACATCTCTAGGCTCATGACTCATGCTCAGTAGGTTGACGGCGATAAGCTTAGGAAACATGCTAAGGAGACCAAGAAAGCAAGAACAGGTAACTACGAGTACTCTGAACAAAAATCGGGTGGTGGAAATAGCTTGCAGTTTCAGCAGAAGTCTTTGACTCCAGCCCCTTCATCAGCTAGTGTTCCATCCCCAGGTTCCGTAATGATCAGAAAGGTAGAGCGTCAGGCTTTAAGTCTCAAGGTAGTGTTTTAGGCACCAAAACTTACCCAACTTGCCCGAAATGTAGTAAGAACCATCTGGGCGAGTGTTTTGCAGGTAAAGAAGGATGCTTTAGGTGTGGTCAGTCTAGTCATAGATTGAAGGATTGTCATTCTAGACAGGGTCAAGGGGGAAATAATGGTAGAGCTCAGTCTACAACTTCAGCAACCCGACTCAGCATGGTAACTCATCTGGTACAAATGGCGGACAATACCAAAGTAGGCTTTATGCTCTACAGGCTCGTCTAGATCAGAAAGATTCTCCTGATATAGTCACTGGTACGTTACAAGTCTCTGATCTTGATGTTTATGCATTGTTAAATCCAAGGGCTACTTTGTCATTTGTAACTCCTTTTATAGTGGTCAAATTCAATGTTAGCCCAGAAAATCTCTCAAAACCCTTCTTAGTCTCTACTCTAGTCGGGGACCCAGTTATAGCTAGACGGGTATACAGAAATTGCCCTGTCACAGTCTCTGTAAAAGTTACCTCAGCAGATCTTGTAGAGTTAGAAATGGTAGACTTCGATGTCATTCTAGGCATGAATTGTTTACATTCATGTTATGCCTCAGTCGATTGTAGAACTAGGATTGTTCGTTTTTAGTTTCCAAACGAACCAATCTTAGAATGGAAGGGTAGTAGCTTAGCGCCTATGGGTCAATTCATTTTTTACCTTAAGGCCAAAAAGATGATCTCTAAGAGTTATGTCTGTCATCTAGTTCGGGTTAAAGATTCTAGTTCCGAATCTCCAACTCTTGAGTCAATCAATGAGTTTCCAGAAGTGTTTCCAGATGATATTTTTGAAGTTCCTCCCGAAAGAGAAATCGACTTTGGAATTGATCTCTTTCTAGATACCCAGTCTATTTATATTCCTCCTTATAGAATGGCTCCAGCAGAGCTTAAGGAATTGAAAGAGCAGTTTAAAGACCTTCTAGATAAGGGTTTTATTCGACCTAGTATTTCGCCATGGGGTGCACCAGTGTTGTTCGTAAAGAAGAAAGATGGTTCTCTCAGAATGTGCATTGACTATAGGCAGTTGAACAAGGTCACAATCAAGAATAAGTATCTCATCCCCAAGATTGATGACTTGTTTAACCAACTTCAGGGTGCTAGTCATTTATTAAAGATAGACCTCAGATCATGTTATCATCAGCTTAAAGTCAGAGATAGTTACATTTCAAAGACAGCCTTCAGAACTCGGTATAGTCATTATGAATTTATAGTCATGTCATTTGCACTAACCAATGCTCCTGCAGCTTTCATGGATTTAATAAACAAGGTGTTCAAGCAGTACTTGGACTTGTTTTTATCATCTTTATTGATGATATCCTCATTTACTCTAGGAATAAGGAAGAACATGCGAGTCATTTGAAAGTTATTTTGCAAACTCCCAAAGATCGTCAATTATTTGCAAAATTTAACAAGTGCGAGTTTTGGTTACAATCAGTTGCCTTCCTTGGAAATATTGTGTCTAGTGAAGGAATTCGAGTAGATTCCCAGAAGATAGAAGCAGTGAAACAATGGCCCAGACCTACCTCTACTACAGATATCAGATATTTCTTGGGTCTAGCGAGTTATTACAGAAGGTTCGTGGAAGGATTTTCATTCATAGTCTCACCATTGACTAGGTTGACTCAGAAGATAGTCAAGTTTCAGTGGTCAGATGATTGTAAGAAAAGCTTTGCAGAATTAATAACTAGGTTGACTACAGCTCCTGTCTTGACTCTACCAGAGGGTTCAGATGGCTATGTGATCTATTATGATTCATCCAGGGTCAGCCTAGGTTGTGTGTTGATGCAGCGATGTAAGGTTATAGCTTATACTTCTAAACAACTTAAGGTGCATGAGAAAAACTACCCTAACTCATGACCTTGAGGTAGCAGCAGTGGTGTTTACACGTAAGATTTGGAAACATTACTTGTATGGTGTTCACGTAGATGTGTTCACAGACCATAAGAGCCTTCAATATGTTTTCACCCAGAAAGAGTTGAATCTTCGCCAGAGAAGATGGCTAGAGTTCCTCCAAGATTATGATATGAGTGTGCATTACCATCCTGGTAAGGCCAATGTAGTAGTTGACTATCTTAGTAGACTATCTATAGATAGTGTAGCACATGTTGAGGAAGAGAGAAAAGATCTAGCCAATGATGTTCACAGACTTGCTCGCCTAGGAGTTCGTCTTATGAGCATATTAGATGGTGGTGTAACGGTTCAGAATGGGGCAGAATCTTCTTTGGTAGTGGAAGTTAAGGAAAAACAAGACAGTGATCCAATATTGCTCGAACTCAAGGGTGCAGTCCATTAACAGAGAGTTGAGGTTTTCTCCCAAGGGGGAAATGGTGTGCTTCGCTACCAGGGTCGATTATGTATTTTTAATCTGGGCGAGTTGAGACAACATATTCTTCCAGAAGCCCATAATTCCAAATATTCTATTCATCCAGGTGCCACTAAGATGTACCGTGATATGGGAGAAATCTATTGGTAGAATGATATGAAAAGAGATATAGCAGATTTTATGGCAAAGTGCCCTAATTGTCAACACGTCAAGGTAGAACATCAAAAACCAAGAGGTATGCTCAAGAGATTAACATTACTACTTGGAAGTGGGAAGTGATCAACATGGACTTCATCATAGGTCTACCTCGTACTCACAGACATCATGACTTAATTTGGGTGATTATTGATAGAGTTACTAAGTCTTCTCGCTTTTTGGCGATCAAGACCACAGATTCGGCGAAGGATTACGTCAAGCTTTACATTAATGAGATTGTGAGGTTGCATGGGGTTCCTTTGTCTATCATCTCATATAGAGGTCCTCAGTTTACCTATCATTTCTGGAAGTCATTTCAGAAGGGTCTTGGTACTTAGGTTAACCTTAGCACAGCCTTTCATCCACATACGGATAGTCAGACATAGCGTACCATTCAGACCTTAGAGGACATGTTGAGAGCTTATGTGATCGACTTCAAGGGTAGTTGGGATGATCATATTCCTCTCATTGAGTTTGCCTACAAAAATAGTTATCATTCCAACATTCAGATGGCTCCTTATGAGGCATTATATGGGCGTAGATGTAGATCTCCAGTTGGTTGGTTTGAAGTAGGTGAAGCAGCCTTGATGGGAACATATTCAGTCCTTGATGCTATGGAGAAAGTGCAACTCATTAGAGATAGACTTAAGACAGCCCAGAGTCGCTAGAAGTCTTATGCAGATGTGAGAAGAAGGGAATTAGAATTCCAAGTTGATGATTTGGTTTTCCTAAAAGTGTCACCTATGAAGGGGGTGATGAGATTTGGCAAGAAAGGGAAGCTCAGTCCCAGATATGTAGGCCCTTACCGGATCTTGAAAAGGATTGGTAAGTTGGCTTATGAGTTAAAGTTGCCAGCAGATTTAGCAGCAGTACATACAATCTTTCACATTTCACTTTTGAAAAAGTGTGTGGGTGATCCAACATTCGTAGTGCCATTAGAGAGTGTGGCTGTGAAAGATAGTCTCTCGTGTGAGGATGTACCAGTTGAGATTCTTAATCGTCAAGTTAGAAGGTTGAGAAACAAAAAAGTCATTTCATTCAAGGTTTGGTGGAGGAGTCAGTCCGTAGAGAGAGCTACTTGGGAAGCAGAAGCATCCATGAAAGCCAAGTATCCTCACCTCTTTCCTTCCAACTCCACTCCAGCTTGAGGTAATAGTTCCTCTTCAGTTTTTCAGTCATTCATGTGTAAATTCAGTTTTAGAATCATGTTCCTTCAGTTTGTACTTGCATTTTCAGCGTATTTGCATGTTCTTGGAACTCAGTTCAGTTAGAAATTCAGTTCTCAGTGTTTAGTGGTAGGGATTGCAGACCTCTGCCTCCATTTCAACTAGTTTAGGCTTCATTCGAGGACAAATGGTCCCAAGGGAGAGAGAATGTAACACCTCGTATCCAAAACAGACCAAAAATGCAGATTTTGGAAAAGTTGCAGGTACAACCCACGGTTGTCATCCACGGACCGTAGGTCAAACCATGGTCCGTGTTGGTGGTCCGTGGTTCAACCCCTTCCCAAATCCAACTCAAAAAATTAGCTAAGTGTCGACCTACGGACAGACCCACGGTCTGTGGTTTGTGTCCGTGGATCAAGGCCCCTTTTACCCAGCCTCTGATGCAAATGACGGCCGACCAGCACAGACCGTTGTTCGATCTACGGCCCATAGGTCCCGTCCGTCGATCACTCCGACAACAGTTAAGTTAGAGGTCTTTTGGTCTTTTCCTATTTAGTTTAACCCCTTATATATGTCATTTAGACCCTAAATTATGATGTTTTAGTCAGTTTAAGTCTAGAAACATAACTAGAACTTATCCAAGTCAAATCATTAATCAAAACTTAGAAAATTAGAATCAAAAGAGGAGAAAAAGGTCAAGAACCCTAGTTCAAGAACGCAGCAAGGTTTCATCAGTTCCAACCCCAAAATCAAAAGATTTCTTCATAAAATTCGTCACCAAGTATGTGGAATTTCACTAGTGGGTTCCTTTCGCCTATTGGGTCCCTAGAATTCAATCAGTTTCTTGATTCCCTTATTATGAATAGACCTAGGGTTTTTAGAATTACAGCAGATCATCATGAATTAGTTATTTTATGTTCCAAATCAGATTATTATGTTATTACTCAGTTTATTGCATGAATTTCATAACCCTATCTATGTATTTCTTTAGTTCTTAAATTACACATGCTAGGTCAGATATCTCAGTTATTCAGTTATACATGCCTCAGTTATTAATTTATCATTATCAGTACAGTCAGTATTCAGTATCAACATATTATAAATTTAGTCATTGCATCAGTTAGCTCAGTATTCAGTATTTTCAGTGCATTTATATTCAGTTCATCTTATGTCATTGCTCAGTATGCTTTGTTCAGTTATATGTTATTTCAGCTTTATTATATCCTGCATACTCAGTACCTTTCAAGTAATGACACATATGGGCGCTACATCTTCTTGTGATGTAGGTTCAAGTCCTCAGCATTTAGATCACGCTTAGATCGGTTCCCGATCTTCAGTTCAGCAGAATTAGTGGTGAGTCCTCATTCTTCGAGGACAATAGTCATAAGTTTCTTTTCAGTATTTTTAGTCCTTTAGTTTCAATTTTGCTAGACTTAGTTGGGGCCTATCCCAGCATTTCTAGTCGGTTAGAGGCTATTTTCAAGCATAGTTAGATTCAGCTAGTATTGAGTTAATATCTTCCTTGTATTAAAGTCATCAGTTTTCATATATCTCAGTTATAGTATATGAGTATTCCCCATCTTTTCATTTTATGTATGATTTAGCTTCCGCATCAGTTTATTATTCAATTTATCTTTAGTATGTTCATGATCATGCCAACAGGGTTAGCTTGGGATCACTTGTGGTCATAGGTCCCGTGTCCGCGTCTCGGGGGTAGCTCGGGGCATGACATGACGTGTGTCCTGTGTTGGGAATATTGATAAATAATTTGAAATAACTATTTATAGTAAGATGAACGAGTAATATCTCTGTAATCTTTACTGCAACTATATATCATAATAAACAATTGCAGGAAAACTATTAAAAAGAAATTTATTAAACTGAAATATCCCATGATCTATTATTTCTTAGCACTAGCCACTTTTACTTTGCTCACGAAGAGACTTGTCAGCACTCTGTTCGACTCCAAAGATAATTTCAGCAACTTCAGTTCCCGCAAAATAATAAGTAGCAGGAATTTTCTAAGGTAAGAATACTGTCCTAAAATAAAAAGAAAGGGAAAATTACGCGGTTAAGTAAATTTATACTATTTAATTATTCATCATAGCTATAGTTTGCTATAATTACCACTCGCGACTAACGCATTATACATTAATTATG
>JAJTWQ010000589.1:0-53225 GCA_029007595.1 Solanum commersonii
CGATGAAAATTTTGATATATACAGGCCAAATTATCAGAAATACAGGTTGAAATACGCACAACACAGGTGTACAGGTCTAAAGGTAGATATACAAGAATGAATGCAAGGATTTAGACCCAAGATACTTGCTGTATACACTGGTATACATTGAGTGTATACAGTTTCTTAAGGCCGAAAATGGGCTCAAAAGCCTCAAAAGATTTCCTGCAGACAATTTGAATTAAAAGGGGCCAAAGTCCATCCATTTGCAGCTCTTTTGTTAGCTTAGGACAGGTTTTGGGCCAACAGCCCATCAAATTTGAAATTTGGGCAAAGACCCAAATTCAATATTTTTTCATTACTCTTATTTATTTATTGTTTGTATTAACTAACCTTTTACTTGATTTGGTTTTATTTAATCAAATTCCCAAAAGAAAGTTATTTCTTCTTTTTATGTTCAATTGAAATATTTTTATTTTTATTTATCATTTATTTTGAAATATAAGAGTTATTTTCCTTAAAATTCCTTTAGTTTATTTCCTTTCAAAAATGAAGTTTCTTTATTTAGTTAATACTTTTCAGGATAGTCAAATGTTTTTGTCAAATCGTTGGTCAACCACAGTTAGTGGACATTTCGAGGGCCTAACACCTTCTCGGAATGTAAATTGAACCCCGAACCCCTTTAGATTTTCAATTGATTTTAATCTGTTTAAATCTTTTGAAAATTTATAAGTTTTCTGAATTTATTTAAAAAATTAAATGGCGACTCTATATGGAAAATTGATTTCTCTTCAAATCACAAGTTAAGTCGATTTTTTGAAAGAAGTCCATTTTTATTTTATTTTTTGAGTAAAACAGAAATGGCGACTCCGTTGGAGACTTAATTAAGTTCAAACCGCAATGTTTTGACTATTTGACTACTTGTTATTAATTGTTGAATTGTCTCTATGATTTACTTGTTAAATTGCTATAAATTGTCATTGCATTCATGGTATGTTTCAATATGTATGTATAGTATATTAAAGAACGGTTTTGCGAAACCGCAGCCATACTTTTTTATACTCAACCCTTTTCTGGAATGATCGGCAATTTATTGGTTCATCATGCGTCCAATGGTTGTCATGAGTTCCAGCCTAAGTTGTCCGCTTGGGCTCCCGGTCTTTCAAAAGACACTCTTAGTCAACTACCGTAGAGCGAAATCAAATCCCAAATTTAGCGCATTTTGAACTAGGTTGACCCATTACCCAAGGCATGTTGGGCCCATTAAAGGCCCACCTTGTGTCTATTTGACCCATTGGTCAATAAAAGACAATCATACTTATGTGTTTAAATTTGAAGGGTGTATACGTCATTTGGCAAAACATTGTCTCTCGGGGTGGGGTAAGAGTTTATTTGAATCTAAGAAGGAGCAAGTTATCATTGCAAATAAAAGCGTGGACATCCGAAGATGACAAGAAGCTCAAGAACGAAGGACCTTCCATGGAAACTTAGTTTTGGATTCTACCCTTGCACGGGACTGATTATTTTGTATTACATTTCCCTTATTATGTATCATCATTCAGTTTATTCGTAAAACTTGTATAAATTTGGGGTTTGGGGCAACGGAATGTTTCTAATGACGTTTTACATTCTTCAAATCGTTAGGCCTACCCTTGGCATAAAAGGGTCACATATTTGTTTAAAATGCGCAATATTTATTTATGTGTGATAACTGCTTGTCTGAATATGTTGCTTTATTTAGAGATATTCTAGCTCACTCCTCTTCAAATTGTAATTAGAACCCCTAAGCATAACTATCAAGTCACTGTCAAAAGTGCGTCCAAATACTCGTTGATGTTGACACCCAATTTTGGTCATCCATAATTTAGTTAATTTTGAAGCTTCTTTAATTTCAAACAATTTGAAATAATTATTTATGAATCTTTCGAGACCACTTTCAAGACAATTTGGTCATTTTCCTATAATATATATATTCTTATACTTATAATATATAAATTTATGTATTTATTACTTTGAATAAATATTTAGAAAAATAGTTTTACTAAAAATAGAGTTTTAACCAAGTGTGTGTTTTACTTCCTCAAAAAAATCAATTAGAGTACATAACTACTCTCTTTATTTCGAAATAATTCTTATGTTAAATGATTATTTGATGTTGTTAAAGTTAAGAAGCTTAATAATTAATTAAATATGTAATTTATATCGCCTGCAATTTATTTAAGATATGGTCAAAGGACCAAGTCCTTAACTTCCATAGTTATAATTGCAATTCATTGTTTCTCAATTGCAATATTAGCCAATCCTCACCTCCAATTTTATGTCATTTTGGGCCTTTTTGATGTATTTTCAGACAACCTAATTCAACAAATAGCCCAGGCCCAACTCTTATAACAAATACCCAGCAACTTTTCAATCAAAGACCCACCCAATTCTTTCAACCCATACATTACAACAACAACAAACACCATAAACGACCCGACCCTGTATTGTTCTTCTTTTTCACGATGCGACAAACCCAGCAAAGAGTGAGTATGCCGAAATCCAACGGGCAGAAACCCAGAAAACGTGACCCAAGTTGTGAGCGAGCCCAATAGCCCACTCCTCGCACGTTCCCTCTCTCTCTTCTTGTACAAGAAGACGTTGGGAATAATCCAGGTGTCTTAATCTCGTGTTCCTCATGTCCTTGCTTATCAATCAGACGATTCTCTTCACTTTTTCGTTGGAAATTTGGTACGATTGTAGCCTTGGAGAATTTTTGATTTGGGATTCTCCCACATCGATCCAGCCCCCTTTTTTCTCTTCCCCTTTTCCCTTTATAAATAGGCTTCTCTTTATTGTTCATAGGGGAGGATTTTTGCGAACAGAGAGCACCTAGGTTTTGGGAGCTTCTAGTTCATAGTCAATTTTTAATTTCCTCTAAGCTGTTCCTAGTCACATTTTGGCGTTGGAATTCGTTCTTTCAAGATCGAGTCCCAGTTGCTGCTCCAGGAAAGGTAAATCATTTTATTTGCTTAATTAAATTTGTTGTTTACTTTGCTGGTAGATATGCTTTCTGCTTTGTTTGTGGATTGTCTCTTTAGCATTGTTCTTTTATGTTGATTTAGTTCCTCGGGATGGTGCATCCTTTCTATTATTTTGATCTATTTTGAATTGTATTAAGCTGTTCATTTTTCCATTAAGAAGGATTAAGCATGTTTGTCTATACTCTCGGTTTTAATAATTTCTAAATATGCCCTATTTCTAAGTCTTTGGCTGAAGATGATGGCTCTTGAGATTTGTGTTTTAGGATGGTCTTATTATGAGTATTTTGTGGGTTTTTCTTTAGATGTGCAACCACTTCAACCCTTTATTTTTCCCATTGTAGGTTAAACCTTTCCCTTCTGTTCTTGAGTTCATTTTTTGTAGACTGTTAGTTACTTACAACTGTTGTTTTCTTTGGATTCGATCTCCCATGCTTTTTAGGGGTAAATTCTCAATGTTGTTAAGTGCTACAATCTGATTTCTGTGGAAAGTTTAGCTTGACTCGTTTTGTTCTTTATTACTAAGTGTCAATCATGTCCGAGTTAACGTGTTGCATTCTAAAAGCTCATGTCTTGCCTCATTATTTAGAGGTCGATCAACGTTGCCTACTGCTTAGTTTCGTAAGTTTTAGCATTATGTTTTCTCCTAGCTATTTGGCATAACTAAAAGTTTTGTCCTAGAATTTCGAGTTTAACTTGATATGAATCCGAAAATTATTGCTTTCTTTCCCTTATGTCTTCTTTGCTGCTGAAAACTAAACAAAAATAAAATATATTTTCAGCACTCTCCAAATTCCCTTGCAAGGCTGCTTCATTTTCAACTTTTGATGTAGTCTTAGATGAGTTTTGATATTGTTTTGTCCTTATATAGTAGTCATTATAAGTTTTTCATCCCTTCATAAATTCAATATAGGTGAAGAGCATTTTCCTTAATTTTTTACTCAATTGTTCTGCCAATTATTTTACTTAGAAGTCAAACCGGTTTGTTAATAAAAAAAAATTAGCTTTGCCTTTGTTTATATGTGCATTTGTTACATGAACATTTTGAGATGCAGTTTTTAATCTAATTCTTTAGTTGTCATTTTTAGCACTCACTGTGTGTAAATATCGAAACAAATATGTGACAGTTTTCCTAAACTTTTAATCTATTTTATTTCTTTTGCCATATGGTACCAAAATGTTGATTGTTGTTTAAATGGCTTTTATGAGGCGTGTAGTTATTATGAAGTGATCATTTGATTACCATCTCTTTATTTGCCATGAGAGATACATCTTGATCATTAAATATTCTTACTTCTCATTGGTTTTATTTTATAATTTTACTGGTCTTGTGATTAACTCTAACTTGTTAATACAATAGCTTTTTGATAGTAATGAGTATGTTGGTTAAGTTATGATGAAGTACAAATTGTTGAATTGATTATCCTTGAGCTTTATATCTTAGTTTATTAAAGAATTTGTTCGTTTACTAATCATATTTCCTCATTTTCTTTGCATAAACTCACCTGTTTGAGTCCATTTGGACTTTTCATTCCCTTACATTCTCTTCTTTTCGAGTCAAACCTTCGCCAAGTTACGAAAGGAAAGCTGATATATTGGGTTGAGACCCAAAAAACAGCAGCAGCAGCAGCCTCAAAGGGCTGAAATAAATGAAGAGCAAAATTGGGTTAAAACCCAAAAGGGATGGGACAGCAGTTCACAACAATTTCAGCCCCCAAAATGGTCGAGTGTGGGCTGGAAATTTCAGTTATTTAATTCACTGGTTACTTTATTTCCTCATTATTCTTTTTATTGTGAATGCTAACTTTTGTTAACTTTTTCTTTAACTTAGATGATCCTTTTGGAGTTTCTTTATTGGCTCTTCTATTTCGTTACTTGTTTACTTTAAGTTTTTAAATTTCCAAACTCTTTTAAGTTAGGTAATTTAAGCTTATAGAATAACGTAAGAACCTTTCATGTTCTTTCATAGTTGTTGAAAAGCTTTGAATCCATGTTTATGAGTTTGAAATAAAAGTTCAAATTTTTGAATAAAATAAAATTGTTAAGTGTCTTAAAAATAAACTAGTTGTCTTTCAATTCAACTTAGAACTTTGTATGAATGACTTGAGGATTTCTTTTATCCTTTCATAGTTGTTAAACGAGGTTATTTACTCCATGTTTACGAGTTTGAATTAATTGTATGATTCAAAACTTGACTATGGATAAAGTTTCAAGTTAGGCTTATTTTTGAGATTTTACAAGTTTCAAACGATTTTTCTTTATGTTTAGAACAAGATTTTTATAAGTAACCCCTTTTTTTAATATAAAATTAGCCAAACTTTTCAATTCGTCAGTCGACCGCATGTTAGCGGATTTTCTAAGATGTCTAAACCCTTCCTTAGAAAATTATTTGAACTCTTACTTGACTCTGGTTTATTTACTATGTTTTCTTTCAAAAAAAAGAAGAAGCCCCTTTTAAATGGTTTTCTTAATTTTTCCTAAAAATTCAATGGCGATTTCCAAATTATAATTTTACCAAAAAAACTTAACAAAAATTGCCGAAGTTGCGAAATTGGTTTCGAAATCGGGTCGTAACAGTCGAGTTTGTAGTTTCCCGACAAAATTTGAACTTCATTTTTCAGATGTTACTCTCTTATCAGAAAGGATTTGCTGTCTCAAATCGAATGAGATTCAATGTAGTCGAACTATGTAGGATCTGAATTCTCCTTCGTGAGATACGTAGGTAGCATTTCAAGGCTTCGTCTCTATTTTTGATAAATTTTATCTTTTCCAACTCTTGCAAAGAGAATAGAGTTTCATATTAATCAAAAATTGGAAATATGACAATGAAAGATACAATCAACTTTGTCTCGACTCAAGTTGACGTTTCTTATTCACTAAGCTTAAAATCAAATAGACAAACTCCTGTCTATTTAGTCATTTCTCTAAATATGTGGGCTAGTTTATCTTCAAGTAGACCAACTCTTAGGTGTTTGTGGTCATATGTTTGATATTTTGTATTATTTATCATCTACATAAATTAACACATTTATCTTTTAAGTTATTTTTATTTGTCAGGTACTTAGAACTAATCTGTGTTGATAAGCTGGCTGATCATTCTCATTTCACAAGATCTAAGGCCCTCAAAGATTCCTTCCCTGATTAAAGTTTGCAAAAAGGAAAGGCAATAATGGGTGATAACAATGACGAGATTTGCCTAACTGATGTTGTCATGGCTCAGCCAGCCACCGCTGATCAAAATAAATTAATAACACAGTTAATGCAACAGATCGCCGAAACGAGGGTTAAAATGCAAAGAAGACAAGATTTACCTAATTCAATTTTCGCTTTAAACCCTTCAGGAGATGGAAGACCTCCACTCCACTTTCCTCCTCCAAATGCGGAACAAGTTCATAACCCGCCCTCTAACCCTGCTCAAAATTCCCCAATCATCGCCTAACTGCCCCAAATCCCCATCATGCCTCTGTCTCTTACTATGCACCACCTCTTCCTCAAGGTACCAACCCCCAGACCTTCTCTTCTCATCAAAATGCCAACCTGCAAGCTTGCCCTCCCCCTCAAAATCAAAATGTTAACAATCCGCAAGCCTTTCCCTATCACTAAAATCAGTATATCAACCCCCAAACTTTCCCCCAAAGTTACCAAGCCACTCAAAATACCAAGAATCTCTACATTGCTCCGTAATTGCCTCAAAAGACTACTTTTCAAATTTCAATTCCAAATGAACGCTATGCCAAGTATTTCGAGCTTGATCACTATGAGGAACATGAGAGAGAGTGAAGGTCAAAGGAAGAGGCAACCAAGCTTAATATGAAAAAAGAGATTAGGAAAGCTATGAATGAGTTGAACTATATTCCTGAAGTCGATGGGTTGAGCTAAGAGGATCTGTGCATCCATCCGAATTTGGACCTCCCGGAAGGGTTTAAAGTGCTAAAATTTGACACTTTCAGAGGAACAGGAAATCCATTGGCTCACCTGAGAGCCCACTGTGACCAATCGTAGGAGTTGGCAAGAATGATGCCTTGTTAATGCAGCTCTTTAGCCGAAGTTTAAGTGGAGAAGTGTTGGAATGGTTTACCTCTCATGAGATAAAGCAATGGTCTAGCTAGAATGCACTAGCTAAGGATTTTGTCGAACAGTTCGCCTACAATATGGAGATCGTTTCTGATCACTATTCATTAGAGAGAATTAAGCGAAAATCCACTGAAAGCTATCGTGAATATGTGTATAGGTGGAGGAAAGAGGCTGCTCGGGTTCGACCCTCCATGTCTGAGAAGGAGATCGTTAAAGTGTTCATACACATTCAAGAGCCAGAGTATTATGACAAGATAATGTTGCTCATTGGAGCAAAATTTGCGGAGATAGTCAAGGTTGGTGAGGCTATCAAAGATGAGATTAAAATCGAAAAGATTTCTTGCGTTGCCGCTCCAACCGAATCTTCAGAATTGTTGAAAAAGAAGAGAGAGAATATGTCTTCTATTTCCTGCACATCTGATGGAAAAGGACACTTCAGAAAATCCTCACCTTACAAAGGTTATCTTCGAGCTCCACAAAATTCATATCCAGTTTGTTATACCCAATCAGGTTACCAAACTCCACCACCGAGTTACCAAATTCCACCTCTTGTTTACCAAACTCCACCTCCACATTACCAAAATACCCACCCATATTACCAGGCTCTATCAATTAACTGTTCAAATGTCCAATCAAGTTACCAAACTCCACCCCCACATTACCAAAACATCCTTCCTAACTATCGAGCTCCGCAATACCCAAAATTCCAAACACCAACACCAAATCATCAAAATCCTCCAAACTACCGTCAAGTGCATCCACATCCACAAAATAATTACAATCCTCCTCTCCCAAATCTTGAGAAGAAACCTTCTAGAGTATTTACTCCTTTGGTTGAGAGTCGAACACAACTTTTTGAGAGATTGAAATCAGCTGGCCTGATACAGATAGTTGATCCAAAAAATATCAATGTAAACTCCAAGCTTTATAGACCCAATCTTCACTGTGCTTACCATTCAGGAGGTGCTGGACATATTACTAAGGATTGTATTAACTTGAAGCATAAAATTCAAGACTTGATAGATTAAAAGGTCGTCACTCTTCAGACTGCCACTCCTAATGTCAATAGTGACCCCATGTCGAATCATGGAGGGGTGACTATTAATATGGTTGAAGTTGAAAAAGATTTGAATGTGAAGAAAGTTATAATCTCAGCCAACCTTGAAAATCTTGAGAAAGTTGTAGCCTCTCCAACCAAAAGAGAAAAATCTGAATTTGTGATCATGGCACCTCAGCAAGCTTTTGCTTTAGTGCTGAAAGAGGGTCAAAACAAGATTGATCAAGCTCTTCCAAAATCATTGTCTCACTTATATCAGTCTTTTCAAATGCAAAATGGTATAGGGGAAGGAATCAAAAATTGGTTCAAAGAAGGTGAAATTGTGCTTGAAGAGATGATCGAGACACCAGTCATACTAGATATCGAGTCAAAGGAGCAAATGCCTAATTGGACATCCACTTCACTCTTGATTCCTCGCTCATCTTGGTAGACATAAATAATTTTCTATGTTATTTCTAAAACTGGTGATATTCCGAATGAGGCTCGAGACCTATCTTTTACTCTATTTTTGCCTCGATATGTTTTAATCTCCCTCCTCATATTTTGAAAAAAAGGCAAAATGGTTTATTGTCATGGCCAACATTCTTATTTTCTTATTTCAAATGAAAACTTCATTTATTGCGAAAATTTGTTTTACTTGCTTTATATTTGCTATCTAATAGTATCTCTCTATGATTTCAGTGAAAATATTTTTAAATCTATCAATATCATTTCATGTCACAAGCTGAATGGACAAAATGAAGTATTTGTGGACGGATTTGAAGACTACAATGAGACGATCATGGTACCCAAACACCTGGTTGAGGAATTCAGACAATTCAAAAGTCACGAAGAGCCAAATTCAGAAGAGATCAGAATAGTGAATCAAGAAAATGATGAATGCATCAAAGATATTAAAATTGGTGCCTATATGAAAAAAGCGCAAGAAAGAGAACTCATTAGTTTGCTTGGAGAACACATTGATACATTTGTCTGATGACATCACATAGTTGAGCATGAACATTGGATCTTACAAGTTATCTATCTACTTAAATATTGTTAAAAGATAACATGTTTGACGACTCGATTTCTATCTTTTCCTTGTAACCGCCTTTATTTACTTGTAATCGTTTATGCTTAGAATTTATCCCTTTTTAATGAACTACGTCTGACCTGAATTCTCAAGAATGAGATACGTAGGCGGCCTATGTCAGCCTTGGTCACCCCTTCGTCCCTTTTAATGTGTTTTATTTTTTATCGGAACTACGTTCGACCTGAATTCTCAAGAATGAGATACGTAGGTGACCTATGTCGGCCTCGATCGTTTCTTTGGTTAAAGTTTCCTATTTTTGTTGATCCTCGAGAGGGGAACTATGTTCGACCAGATTTCTGCTTCAACGGGATACTTAGGCGCCACAATGACTCGGTCATATCTCTCATAAAATTTCTATTTTTCTTTACAATAGAAACTGGATAGAATATTTGAGAGGGACTAAACAATTCTCAAGAAGGGGATCTCTCCAACAAGTCAAGACTGAAGTTACGTTGAGAATTGCAACTGGGATAGAATTTTTGAGAGGATCTCAAAAATTTCGTGATTTGCTCACCAACAATTCAAGATACACCAAGATAGTTAACTGGGACAATTTTTTTTGAGGATGACCTCAAAAATTTCACCAAGGTTAATTGGCAGTTTAGATCTCTCCACATTTATTTAACTAAAGTTTTAATAATAATAATTTAAAATATATATATATATATATATATATATGTTACGAAATTGTAGGAATACGAAGAGATTTTTTTAAATTATTATTTATTTTATTTGATAAATTTATTTCATAAATACTGTTTTTTATAAAAATTAAATATATGATATAAATATTACTAGTTTCTCATTTTTTAGATTTCACGTCAAATGAATATTTTTCTTAAGGGTTAGCTCGATTTTTCTGATTAAATATAATTTCTATTATTGCGATGATTTTTTTTTTTGACATTTTTCAAATTAGGAAGGCTTAATTAATTATTGAGTTACTAGTTTATATTAATTTTATTTTTTCAAATGACTAATTTTATCAAATAAGCTAGTTTTGTAAAATAATTATTTTTAATTTAATAAATTATGGTCATTTAATAAACAAAGGGTTATAGTTTAAATATACTTAATTTGAGCAATTTTGGCAATCCAAGTCCCCTTAAACCGGCAAATTCGTGTGTGCCACGTAGGCAAGCACATGGATTGTGCTTCTTAACTTTTAATCTCAACGCTCTATTTTATTCTAGCGGCTTTAGTTAATTCATCTTTTTAATATATATATATATATTATTAATCTTTTTTTTAACCCTTGATTTTTATTAACCGTCCGATCAAACAATCGGGCGGTCAAGATCAAACCAAAGACTAAAAGACCCCTACTCTACCACCACCGCCCTATACTCTGTTGTTTTTTCACTTCTTTTTCCCAAACAGAACATTTTCTCCATCAGCCACCCTCCCTTTTCATCTTCCCCCAAGATCACCTCAACATCTTCCTTTTTCCAGAAAATCAGACGCTCCAGGCTCCTCTCCATCACCTTCCCCACGTGATCCCCCCATCCCCTTGTCAGAAGAACAACTCTGGGCCACCAGAAAATGGCACATTAGTCACTCAACCCTCTCAAATCGACTTGAAAAGGTCAATTTTTGAGAGATTTTCTTCTCCGTTATGATTACTTTACTGTTTCCTCTGAGATTGGTGTTTCAAAAAATTCAAATTTGAATTCTTGGAGCCCAAATTGGCTATAAAAGGGAACCATTTGGTTCTCATAATAATCATACATGAACATTCGAAAACAATCTAGAAACAGGGAGAAAAACAATTTGAGGTCGGGAAAGGAGTTCAAAGTTGGAATCCTTGACGTCAAAGCTTTAGTTTGCTGCTCAACAGAAGGTAAAAGAATTAGGCATTACTTCCAGTCCCAAATTATTGCAGATTTTTTCATATATCATTTTTGGTTGCTTTTGTTTACATGTACATAGATTTACATTTGTTTCTTGCAGGAATGACTGAAATACTTTGAGGAACAAAAGTGTCTTGTTTTTGGAGTCAATTCCCATAATAAGGATAACATCAAAGAGGTAATAATCTGAAAGTTTTCTGCAGTTGATCATGTTCTAATTTGCAAATTGTTCTAATGTAGCAACACTTGTTGGTTTGATGTCATGTTGGTAAATTGTTGTTCTCAACATATAAATCACATAGATTAAAAGGTACATAGAGGGAGACTTAAGCTTGCATAGAGTTGAACTTTAATGTTAACATATGAAGTCAATGCTCTAATAGTAGGCCAAGTTTTAGTATAAGAAAGTACTATACCCCAGTGATGCTATATTTCATTAAGGGCAGCGCGGTGCACAAAGCATCCTGCGTTCATGTGGGGTCTAGGGGGGCCCGAACCTCAAGGGTTGTGATGTAGACAATCTACCCTAATGAAGGGTTATTGGCTGCTTCGACAGCATGAAACCGTGACATATAGGTCACACGAAGACAACTCCATAGCCCCCCTTCATAAATTATATAAATTATCACACCAAGTTCTCTAGCTTGCATTGAGTTCATAAGGCCTTTCGGTTGATGGTGCACCCAAAATGCTTGGGTCCATTTGAGTATGTTTATGAATCTGACTAGTATTGTAAACATCAATTCTTTTTAGCTGATATGTTTGTCCACCGGTGGAAATAAGTTTAGTCTTAATGATATAAACCTCTGTTCTTCTAGCATAACTTAAATCTCTTGACGTTTTGATATCATACTGTTTGTCTTCATTTAAAATCGAACATTGTATTAACCTAAAGTTTCAAAGTAAGACTTGCTATAATCTCGAGATGTATTTTTAGGATTGTTCTAAGCTTAGAAGTGAGTCTTTGTTGACTTGTATCTATCTATTCATACATACCTATATTTTAGTTGAATATGTTGAAAATTTTAATTAATTTGAGGCTGCTCGTTCTGATTCCTCTATAGAGTTACTTTTTTTTTAAAGAAAAATCCATCAGTTTGATGTTTGTAAGTTGCGGAAATTCACTCATGTTGTCAATGCAAAATCGAGTTGAAGACGGCCTAGAAAACATAAGGCATGTTTATGCTACTGATCTTGAGTTTTAAAGAAATATAATTTTGGGAAATGTTCAACTTGATTCGTGTTGCTCTTGGCTCCTAAGTGCCATTGATGTTTGAGTCGATGTGTTACAGCTTAAAAGTTGTCTATGTTATCTTGTTGCTTCAAAATTCAAATTCCGCTCAAAGTTTGTGAATTCTCTACTCCAAACTCTGTGTACCTCTCCACTTGTAGCTAAGTTTTTGTATATATAAAAAGATATATTCTTAAAAGTATGAATGAAGTAGCACTTAAAATCAGTTTCATGTGAATAAAAATGATATACATCTCCTCGTTCTTGTTTTGATTTGAATACGATTAGGACGCATACATATGAAATGCTGAGGATGTGTTTCTGGTTTGTGTTTCTAAACTGCAATATAGTTTAATCTCTTTTTTTTTCTAAATAAAAAGCCCCTATTTAATTTATGATTATGGAAGTTGTTCCCTCTATGTAGTCTTTTGATGCAAAGGCTGTGGTTTCTTTTATGCTTGAAGTTGGTCAATGCCTATTTTTGGATATGTACTCAAACAGTTCATGATCGTACTTTAGCTTTATTAAGTTACTCAAAGTATGATGTTTATTTTTAAGCACGGTCAGGCTTGTCTCAACTTCGTGTTTGAATTTTCTTTAGTTCTCTGTCCAAAGATGCGCTTTTTTTTTTTTCTTGTGGTAATTTATCCAAAAAATCTGGTTACTGTTCATGTGTTTTTAAAAAAGAACTAAGCTAGATGCTCTATTTTAAAAACTATCATTGTGGAGTTTGTGATTATAAAGGCTAATATGTTGCTCTATTTAAGTTGAGTTCTAACAAAGAATTCAAACTTTTGTTGAACGCGCAAGGAAAGTTTCGCTGATACTAAGGGATTTGAATTACTTAATAGGGGCTACCGAGTTGAAATTAGTATGTCATTATATTCTTAGATATGTGCGATCAGTTGAATCCTTTCATGAGGATTGCCTTAGCATTCCATCGACCCTAGTTTTGTTCTCATAATCATCGAGGGGGTTGTTTTAATACTAAGCTTTTTGTTTTTTAGAGAAACCTTTTTACTAGTAAGATGAGATTCATTTTTATGTTAACTAGTACGTCCTAAATTCTGCAACTTTAAGTTAATAGAAATCTGATATATTTTTCATTGATGAGTTCTTAGACATGGTTTGAAAATCATTTTGTTATGTATACCTAGTTGTGGCTGATTATATGCTTACGTGGTCAATGGACGCGATCTATATAACTCGCGGCAGAATGTTGTAGTCACTGATTTCAAGTTTATAACATACACCTTTTGTTTCCATTTAATTGAATCCTTTCCAGATTAGAGTGAACTTAGTTCAATTTATAGTTCACCGTTTAAGATTCATTTTTTTTGTCAGAGTATGTTTATGTTCTTGTTTTTTTTTGAGAGATTTGTGTACCTCTATTAGCGCTGGCAGGGGGACTGGGTTGGCCCGCCCCGGCTCGCGACTGGTTTGAGAATCGGCTCGCCGGACCCGATCACTCTTTCATCAACTATGAACCTTGCCACGAGTGTGACAATCAATGTCGCCGGACCCGACATTTTGATAAGAAATGTAGGCAAGAGTATGTGTTAGTACAAACATGTACTAAATATGATAGCTAGCATAGACAACATAAGCATAAATGTTAGCCAATATAAACCATAAGCATAATCAATGCACATAACTCATCATCGTAATAAGGAAGGAACACTTCTCAAGCAACCTTACTTATCCTTAGTCAAGAATTTGGTCATCCACCTCTAGTCAACTTACCTCATGGAAGGCATCTCAAGCAACAATCCAAGCTATTCATTCTTCATAACATAGTTCACATTGTTCATATGTCACGACTCAAGAATATCCCCTAGATGTAACAAGGTGTATAAGACCTCGAGAGGCCTCATACAAGCCACTTAGCATATCATAACATAGAGTAATAGAAAATGGTGCGGAAATTTAATACATTTTCCAATATAATCAAAATTCATAAAACAAAGCGGAAGTCTTTAAGACTTGTCTCAAACCATCTAATAGTTGAATTGTGTTGCGGCACACCCCATACAAAAGTTCTAACATAAAAGAAATACATGAAGGAAAGGTGATCAAATCCTCGATGCTATGAGGACTCACCGAATCTTCTCTTGCTTGCTCTATTATGAACCTAGCCACGAGGATGGAAGTCAATATCGTCGGACCCTACATTTGATAAGAATGTAGGCAAGAGTATGTGTTAGTACAAAAATGTACTAAATATTATGGTTAGCATAAATGATCAACATAGCATAAGATAGGAATTACTTAACATAAGACATATACCATAATCATAAGAGACATAAAAAAAAGACATAGGCATATTCAATGCACATAAATCATCATATCATAAGAGGAACACTTCTCAAGTAACCTTAACTTGTTATTACTCTTTGCATGGGTCATCCACCTCTAACCATAAATATCAAGGAAGGCAACTCAAGCAACAACACAAGCTAATCTAACATCATACAAGCAAACCTCATATCAAAACATACTTATAATACTTCCTTGAAGTAATCTTGTTTCATCATAAACATGTTACTTGATTAGGGATTTGTCCCTCTTTAGTCATTCTTACTAGTCATGGAAGAGTACCTCTCTACTAGTCCAAGACACATCATGTCACGCCCCAAGCTACCCCCGAGACGCAGACATGGGACCTAGGACCACAAGTGATCCCAAGCTAAACCTACTGGCATGATCATTAGCATACTAAAGATAATAAACTGATGCGAAAGCTAAATCATAAATAAATTGAAAAGATGGGGAATACCCATATACTATAACTGAATATATCAAATCTGAGAGTTTAATACAAAAGAAATATAAAACTCAAAATACTAAGCTGAATCTAACTATGTCTGAAAATAGCCTCTAAACTGACAAGAAATGTTGGGACATGCCCCAACTAGGTCTAGCAAAATTGAAACTAAAGACTAAAAGCGATAAAGATAAACATGTCACTAGTCCTCGAAGAATGAGGACTCACCACTGATGCGGCTGAACTGAAGATCGGGAATCGATCTAAGCGTAATCTAGATACTGAGAACCTGAACCTACATCACGAGAAGATGTAGCGCACGTATGCGTTAGTACTTGAAAGGTACTGAGCATACTGGGATAAGTAAAGCTGAAATAACAGATAACTGAACAAAGCAATAAAGCAATGAAATAATCTGGACATGATATAGATACTGAAAATATTGAATACTGAGCTAACTGATGCAATGACCAATTTATAACATTCTGATGCTGAATACTAATTATACTGATAAATGGTCAATGCAATAGAGTCTAACTGAACTGTGGGAGCTACTAATAACCGACATAAAACCACATGAGCTAAATGTGGAGTCCGATGTATACGCCCCATCGAGAGGACCCAATATACCCTGCCAGAGGTATAAAGGCATGTTGCATGATCGATAAAACTGATGTTGCCCACCAAGGGGACTTACACCTACGTGGCTCGTAGTTCTGGGACTATATGGGTACGCTAAACCCTAGTCCAACTCGGTATTATGCTACTCCCAATGAATTAAGTGGTTAACTAGTTATGACTGAATTTCTGTAATTACTGGATAGCTCAAAACTGAACATGCAAACTGAGAATGCAACAATTAATCTGATAATGATGCATTCATAAACCGAGGCATGTAAAACTGACACGAAATATCGACCTAGCATATGTAATTCAAGAACTAAAGAAATACATAGCTAGGGTTCTCAAATTTATGCGATAAGGCGAGCAATAACATGATAATCTGATTTGGAACATTTAAATAATTAATTCATGATGATCTCGCTGTAATTCTAGAAACCCTAGGTCTGTTCATAATCATGGAATCAAGAAACTGACTGAATTCTAGGGACCTAATGGGCGAAAGGAACCCACTAGTGAAATCCCACATACCTGGTGACGAATTCCACGGAGAAATATTTCGATTTCGAGGCTGGAACTGATGGAACCTTGCTGCGTTCTTGAACTAGGGTTCTTGACCTTTTTCTCCTCTCTTGCTTCTAATTTTCTAAGTTTGATTAATGATTTTGACTAAGGTAAGTTCTAGTTATGTTTCTAGGATTAAACTGATTAAAACCTCATGATTTAGGGTCTAAATGGCGTATCTTAAGGGTTAGGCGAAATAGGAAAAGACCAAAAGACCATTGAATTAACTGCTGTCGGAGTGATCGACGGAATGGACTGACGGGACGTCATTCAATCGACAGACCGTTGATTGGATCCGTCTATCGAGTCTGCCCGACAGGGCTTCACTAAAATGAACATAACTTTTTACTTTGAGGTCGGATTTTTGCAAACTCGGTGAAGTTGGAAAGATAATTCAATTATCTATCATATCATAGGTAATGGGACACACAATTCTTTTTATGCTAAAAGTTATGACCATCTGAAGTTAACCCATCAGAATTTTCAGCTAACTGGCTGCTGATCCTTATCTACGGTCAGACCTATGGACCGTGGATCGAATGACAGTCCGTGCTGGTCGACCGTAGTTCGTGTCAGAGGTTGGGTAAAGAAGGTCTTGATTCACGGACACAGACCACGGACCGTGGGTCTGTCTGTGAGTCGGGACTTAGCCAAATTTTCTGAGCTTGACTGGGAAGGGGTTGCAGTAGTGAACCACAGACCACTAGCACGGGCCGTGGTCTGACCTATGGTCAGTGGATGGCAATCGTGGGTTGCACCTGTAATTTCTCAAAATCTGCATTTTTGGTCTGTTTTGGGTTCGGTGTGTTACATTATCTCCTCCTTGGGACCATTCGTCCTCAAATGAAGACTAAACTAGCTAAAATATAGGTAGAGGGCTACAATCCCTACCACTAAACACTGAGAACTGAATTTCTGACTGAGCTAAGTTCCAAGGACATGCAAATACGCTGAAAATGCAAGTACAAACTGAAGGAACATGATTCTAAGACTGAATTTTTGCATGAACGACTGAAAAACTGAAGAGGAACTATTACCTCAAGCTGGAATGGAATCGGAAGGAAAGAGGTGAGGATACTTGGACTTCATGGCTACTTCTGCTTCCCAAGTAGCTCCTTCTACTGACTGACTCCTCCACGAAACCTTGACTGAAGTGACTTCTTTATTTTCCAACCTTCTAACCTGACGATCGAGAATCTCAACTGGCACATCCTCATAAGCAAGTCTATCTTTTACAACCATAGTCTCTAATGGCACAACAGATGCTGGATCACCCACACACTTCTTCAAAAGAGAAATGTGAAAGACTGGATGCACTACTGCTAAATCTGTTGGCAACTCTAACTCATAAGCCACTTTATCAATCCTTTTCAAGATTTGTTAAAGGCCTACATATCTGGGACTGAGCTTCCATTTCTTGCCAAATCTCATCACCCCTTTCATAGGTGACACTTTCAGGAAAACTCAATCATCAACTTGGAACTCTAGTTCCCTTCTTCTCACATCTGCATAAGATTTCTGGCGACTCTGGGCAGTCTTAAGTCTATCTCTAATGAGTTGCACTTTCTCCATAGCATCAAGGACTAAATCTGGTCCTATCAAGGCTGCTTCACCTACTTCAAACCAACCAACTGGAGATCTACATCTACGCCCATAGAATGCCTCATAAGGGGCCATCTGAATGCTGGAATGGTAACTATTATTGTAGGCAAACTCAATAAGAGGGATGTGATCATCCCAACTACCCTTGAAGTCGATCACACAAGATCTCAACATGTCTTCTAAGGTCTGAATGGTACGCTCTGCCTGACCATCCGTCTATGGATGAAATGTTGTGCTAAGGTTAACCTGAGTACCAAGACTTTTCTGAAATGACTTCTAGAAATAAGAGGTAAACTGAGGACCTCTATCTGAGATGATAGACAAAGGAACCCCATGCAACCTCACAATCTCATTAATGTAAAGCTTGGCGTAATCCTCCGCCAAATCTGTAGTCTTGACCGCCAAAAAGCGAGAAGACTTAGTAACCCTATCAATAATCACCCAAATGGAGTAATGATGTCTGCGAGTACGAGGTAAACCTGTGATGAAGTCCATGTTGATCACTTCCCACTTCCAAGTAGGAATGTCAATCTCTTGAGTCATACCTCCTGGTTTCTGATGTTCTACCTTTACTTGCTGGCAATTAGGGCACTTAGCCACAAAGTCGGCTATATCTCTTTTCATACCATTCCACCAATAGACTTCCCGCAGATCGCGGTACATCTTAGTGGCACCTGGATAAATAGAATATCTGGAATTATGGGCTTCTGTGAGAATATGCTATCTCAATTCACCCACATCAGGAACACACAATATACCTTGACGGCGAAGTACACCATCTCCCCCTTAGGAGAAAACCTCCACTCTCTGATTGTGGACTGTACCCTTAAGTTCAAGCAAGATTGGATCACTATTTTGCTTTTCCTTAACCTCTACTACCAAAGAAGATTTTGCCCCTTTCTGAACTGTTACACCACCATCTGATATGCTCATAAGACGAACTCCTAGGCAAGTAAGTCTGTGAACATCCTTTGCTAGCTCTTTTCTTTCTTCCTCAACATGTGCTACACTACCCATGGATAATCTGCTGAGGGCATCTGCTACTACATTCGCCTTACCTGGATGGTAATGCACGCTCATATCATAATCTTTGAGGAACTCAAGCCACCTTCTCTGGCGAAGATTAAACTCTTTCTGGGTGAACACATACGGAAGGCTCTTATGGTCTGTGAACACATCTACGTGAACACCATACAAGTAATATCTCCAAATCTTAAGTGCAAACACCACTGCTGCTAGCTCGAGGTCATGAGTTGGGTAGTTCTTCTCATGTACCTTAAGTTGTCTAGAAGCATAAGCTATAACCTTACCTCGCTGCATCAACACACAACCTAGGCCAACTCTGGATGCATCACAATAGATCACATAACCATCTGAACCCTCTGGTAGAGTCAAGACAGGAGCTGTAGTCAACCTAGTTTTCAGCTCTGCAAAGCTTTTCTCACAATCATCTGACCATTGGAACTTAACCTTTTTCTGAGTTAACTTAGTCAATGGAGAGGCTATGGATGAAAATCCTTCCACAAACCGTCTGTAATAGCCCGCTAGACCCAAGAAACTTCTGATATCTGTAGCAGAGGTAGGTCTGGGCCATTGTTTCACTGCTTCTATCTTCTGGGAATCTACTCGAATTCCTTCACTAGACACAATATGCCCAAGGAAAGCAACTGATTGTAACCAAAACTCGCACTTGTTAAATTTTGCAAATAATTGGCGATCTTTGAGAGTGAACACTCTGTTCATCAAATCCATGAAAGCTCCAGGAGCAATGGTTAGTCCAAATGACATAACTACAAATTCATAATGACCATACCGAGTTCTAAAGGCTATCTTCAGAATGTCACTATCTCTGACTCTGAGCTGATGATAACCTGATCTGAGGTCTATCTTTGAGAAATGACTAGCACCCTGGAGTTGATCGAACAAGTCATCAATTATGGGGATGGGATACTTATTCTTGATTGTGACCTTGTTCAACTGCCTATAGTCAATGCACATTCTGAGAGAACCATCTTTCTTCTTTACGAATAATACTGGTGCACCCCATGGCGAAATACTAGGTCTGATGAAGCCCTTATCTAGAAGGTCTTTCAACTATTCTTTCAATTCCTTAAGCTCAGCTGGAGCCATTGAAAATGAACAATCCTAGTTCTACAATCGACTGAGGCATAACAGGAATGTAACCAATCCATGCCTAGAATGACATCGAAGTCTAGCATTTCTAACTCTACAAGATCTGCTGAGGTGACTTTTTGGGAAACTGTGAGAGGGCAATTTCTGTATACCCGTCTAACTATAACTGGGTACCGACTGGAATAGAGACTGAGAAGGGTTCTGAAAGAGTTTCTGGGCTAACACTGAATTGGACTACTATATAAGGAGTTACAAAAGAAAGAGTAGCCCCTGGATCTAACAATGCATAAACATCAAGATCAAAAACTCGTAACGTACCAGTGACTACATCAAGAGAATCTTCCTGATCTTGACGAGCCTGAAGAGCATAGAGCCTGTTTTGGCACTGTCCGCCACCAGTACAGAAGAGTTACCCTGCTGAGTTGGGCGACCTACTGGTGCTGCTGAAGATGTAGACTAAGCTTTACCATTATTTCCTCCTTGACCTTGTCTTGAAGGACAATCCTTCAATCTATGACCATACTGACCACACCTAAAACATCCTTCCTTACCTGCAAGGCACTCGCCCAGATGATTCTTACTACACTTCGGGCAAATTGGGTAGGTTTTGGTGCCTGAAACACTACCTTGAGACTTAGAGCCTGACGCCCTACCTTTCTGATTATTACGGAACCTGGGGGATGAAATACTAGCTGATGAAGGTGCTGAAGTCGAAAACTTCTGCTGAAACTGCAAGCGATTTCCACCACCTGTTTTCTGTTGAGAATAGTCATAGTTACCTATTCTGGCTTTCTTAGTCTCCTTAGCTCGTTCCCTAAGCTTATCACCCTCAACCTGTTGAGCATGAGTCATGAGCCTAGAGATGTTCATGTCTCCCAACAATATAGCATTCCTGCACTCTGTTTTCACTGAGTCTGACACTCCATATAGAAACTTATTCATCTGAGCCCTGGAATCAGCAACCATGTGAGAAGCATACCTGGAGAGTTGGTTAAACTTGAGGCCATACTCTTGGACAATCATGTTACCCTGCCTTAAGTTCATAAATTCCTGGGCCCTTGCTTCTCTCAACTCTATGGGGAAAAACCTGTCCAGAAAGGTTTTGTTGAAACAATCTCAAGTAATAGGAGCGACATCTGTACCCTTGTTCTCCTTCTACTGAGTATACCAGATATGAGCCACATCTTTCAGTTGGTAAGATGCTAACTCAACCCGATCATTCCCAGTGACTTGCATCACCTCAAAGATCTTCTTGATCTCATCTAAGAAATTCTGGGGATCTTCTCCAATCTGCGATCCTAAGAACTTAGGCGGATTCATCCTAACAAAGTCACGGACCCTTGATGCTGCTGATCCACCATTTGCATTCACAGGAGCTTGAACTCGCTGATTGTTCTGGTTGGCCACACTCTGAGCCAACATCTGAATGGCATTCCTGAATTCAGCATTTGAGACTTCCTGATCTAGAACTGGAGGAGCTGCATTTGCATTCCTGACATTCGTATTCCTAGCATAAGCTCTACGAGAAGGCATGATCACTGAAACGTAGAACGTCGAGTTAGAATGGAATTAGATCATACCTTATGCACGATAAGAGTAACAAGAAAATGAAGATTTTTCCTAAGACACTTTGTAGTCTCCCTCTCATTAGATGTGGTGCGCACTACACACCCATGAAAAGGACTCTACTTAGTGCGGCTTTTCAGACATCGTAGGACATTTAAACCTAGTGCTCTGATACCAAGTTTGTCACGCCCCACGCTACCCCCGAGACGCGAACATGGGACCTAGGACCATAAGTGATCCTACGCTAACCCTGCTGGCATGATCATGAGCATACTAAAGATAATAAACTGATGCGGAAGCTAAATCATAAATAAATTGAAGAGATAGGGAATACCCATATACTATAACTAAATATATCAAATCTGAGAGTTTAATACGAAAGAAATATCAAACTCAAAATATTAAGCTGAATCTAACTATGTCTGAAAATAGCCTCTAAACTGACTAGAAATGTTGGGACATGCCCCAACTAGGTCTAGCAAAACTGAAACTAAAGACTAAAAACGATAAAGATAAACATGTCACTAGTCCTCGAAGAATGAGGACTCACCACTGATGCTACTGAACTGAAGATCGGGAATTGATCTAATCGTGATCTGGATGCTGAGAACCTGAACCTACATCACGAGAAGATGTAGCGCACGTATGCGTCAGTACTTGAAAGGTACTGAGCATGCAGGATAGAGTAAAGCTGAAATAACATATAACTAAACAAAACAATAAAGCAATGAAATAATCTGGACATGATATAGATACTGAAAATACTTAATACTGAGCTAACTGATGCAATGAACAATTTATAACATGTTGATACTGAATACTGAATATACTAATAAATGGTCAATGCAATAGAGTCTGACTGAACTGTGGGAGCTACTAATAACCGACATAAAACCACATGAGCTAAATGTGGAGTCCGATGTATACGCCCCATTGAGAGGACCCAATATACCCTGCCAGAGGTATAAAGGCATACTGGCGTGATCACTAAACTGATGTTGCCCACAGAGGGGACTTACACCTACGTGGCTCGTAGTTCTGGGACTATATGGGTACGCTAAACCCTAGTCCAACTCGGTATTATGCTACTCCCAATGAATTAAGTGGTTAACTGGTTATGACTGAATTTCTGTAACTACTGGATAACTCGAATTCATAATCATGGAATCAAGAAACTGACTGAATTCTAGGGACCTAATGGGCGAAAGGAACCCACTAGTGAAATCCCACATACCTGGTGACGAATTCCATGGAGAAATCTTTTGATTTCGAGGCTGGAACTGATGGAACCTTGCTGCGTTCTTGAACTAGGGTTCTTTACCTTTTTCTCTTCTCTTGCTTCTAATTTTCTAAGTTTGATTAATGATTTTGACTAAGGTAAGTTCTAGTTATGTTTCTAGGATTAAACTGATTAAAACCTCATGATTTAGGGTCTAAACGACGTATCTTAGGGGTTAAACGAAATAGGAAAAGACCAAAAGACCCCTGAATTAACTGCTGTCGGAGTGATCGACGGAATGGACTGACGGGCCGTCATTCAATCGACGGACCGTTGATTGGATCCATCGATCGAATCTGCCCGACAAGGCTTTACTAAAACGAGCATAACTTTTTACTCTGAGGTCGGATTTTAGCAAACTCGGTGGCCTTAGAAAGATAATTTAATTATCTATCATATCATAGGTAATGGGACACATAATTATTTTTGTGCTAAAAGTTATGACCATCTGAAGTTGACCCATCAGAATTTTCAGCTAACTGGCTGCTGATCCTCATCTACGGTCAGACCTACGGACCGTGGATCGAATGACGGTCCATGCTGGTTGACCGTAGTTCATGTCAGAGGTTGGGTAAAGAAGGTCTTGATCCACGGACACATTTCACGGACCGTGGGTCTGTCCGTGAGTCGAGACTTAGCCAAATTTTCTGAGCTTGACTGGGGAGGGGTTGCAGTAGTGAACCACGGACCACCAGCACGGGCCATGGTCTGACCTACGGTCCGTGGATGGCAACCGTGGGTTGCACCTGTAACTTCTCAAAATCTGCATTTTTGGTCTGTTTTGGGTTCGGGGTGTTACACATCATCACACATGAATTGTTAAGATTTACCACTTCTAGGCTATCAAGGAAAAGCACCTCATCATGCTAGACCAAGCTATCATGGAAAGCTTATTCTCATGCAAATCCAAGTTATTCAACGAAGGGTACTATTGCTCAATCTAAGCTATCATGAAGTGGTGTGTCCTCACCAAGTCAAGCTATCATGAAAGCATCCTCTCATTCTAGATCAAGCTACATTTGAAGGGTACGATTTCTCAATCCAAGGCTATCCATGAGTTATACTATCTCTAGCTACCATGCATAGTCTTGTCTTACCAAGTCAAGCTATATATGAAGGGATATAACATCACTACTTCACCTATAATAGTTCATACATGCTTTGATTCATTTTAGGTGAGCAAGCCTTTCAACCTAGAATTATTTATGTGAGCCAACCTTTCACATCATGTTCATTATGTGTTCATGAGAATGTCCTTTCAAGCAACACAACATAAATATCATAAACATTGACACTTTACTCTCAAAGTGTTCTTAAAGCATTTACATAGATCTTATAAGACATGCATAATCTCATACATTCATAATATAGGTCATATGGGTAAAGTCCCTCCACAACAATCCTATCTACAATTCATTCAATCATATAAGCTTCACTCTCAAAGCCTTAACATTCATAGTTCATCATCTTAGTTTTACTCTCAAAGCCCTAGAAATCAACATTAATAATTACAAGCCTTACTCTCAAAGCATTACTACTTCTCATAATCATCACATATGCCTCGATCTCAAGACATTTTAATCACATGCTTCATTATTAAGAAATTCTAATCATATATCATCATATAGGTTGAATCTCAAGCATTAATAAATCATAGTTCATCATACATACTTGATCATATTAAATTCATGTCCATAAGTTTTACTCTCAATGTAACACCTTAGAAAAATGAATAGGTGAAACTAGAGCTTTACATTCCTGAGTTTAAGTTGAGGGATTTATGGGTTAAAAGTCAAGGTACTACTCCCCAAGTACCAACTAAGGGTCCTTGAGGAGGACCCTAAAGTCTAACCCCCAAAGCTGCCAAAAACCAAAAGCTGTCAAAAACCCAATGACCTACGGATGGGACCTACACCTCGTAGGTCCATCCACGCCTTGTGGGGGCGGTTCGTAGGTCAAGGGCCGCAAATGGTGACTTGATGACCCAAACCACGGACCTGTAGGATGGGGCCTGAGCCCACCTATGGTCCGTAGGTCTAGGGGCGTTGGTCACCACTAGAAGCTGCCTAGGTTCGTCCAAGTTGGCGGCAAAGTGGTAAATTCCTAGGGTGGTTAGATTAGTTAGGGGTCGGTTTATTTTGATTAATTACAGTTAATTGAGGCTTTATAAAGTATTAAGCACCCTTTTTACAATTCATTATTTTTCCAAAACTCAAATATAGAAACTACCTCCTCTCCAAATATTCTCTCTCTAGAAACCTTCATTGGAGAAGAACAAAGCAAGGTTTGGAGCTCAAGAGTTCATCTTTCTCACTCAATTTCGTGGAGTTTCTTCAATCAAGGTATGGTAGTTTTCATGCGTGGTTAGTTTCCATCCAAGGAGCCCCTTCAAAAGATGATTTCAAAGTTTCCGAAATCCCTAAAAGTTAGGGTTTGAATCTTAGTCATGGGTTCAATTTATAAACATTTTCAAAGTTTGAATTATGGTGAATTGTGATTGAATTCATGAATTAATTTTTTTTTTAAAGATGTAATTTCCTATGAACCCATGATTCCCCCAAAATACTAAATTGTGAATGGTGATTTGGGATGGATTGGTTATGGAAGCATGTGAAGAGATTACGTCTATATTGATTAATTTATTGAATTATGTCATTATTCATGCCTAAATATGTAGTATTCTAGGTATGTTGGTGAATTGTGATTCATGGCCTTGAAGGGAAAAGCATGAAGGATTAATGTATGATCATGATATTAGGTATATGCATGTGAATTCAATGAAAGTAATGTGATCATGTCTACAATGAAATTGTGTTATTATGGAAAGGTTATTATAAATTATACACTTATGAATGATGATGATGATATATGTGAAGGGTTTCTTCAATGTAATGTTACATCTTGGATTGGTAGGCTTAGGGCATCCTCTTCTTGTGTAAATGAAAGTAATGTTGATTGGTATTAGTAAGAATGTTATAGAATTATGAATATAATGGATTGATTACCTTAATTATATATTAGTTAAGGGAATTTCTATTGTTTTGATGTTGAATTACGTCCAAGATCCCATGAACCCCCATGTCCCCAATTTGAGACTATGTGATGTGGGTGAGTTGTGGTGAGTTGAATAGTATAAGACTTTCTTGTAGTAGTCTAGTTAATTGAATCATGTCACCACCTATATCTAATGATGTAATTCTAGATTGAAATGGTTGATTGTGATCTATAGCCCTTGAAGGACAAAACCATTAGAATTAGCTATATGTATGAGACTTGTGTGCATTCAATTAGATTGCTTTGAGAGTAAAGTGAATACATGATAATCTAATTGTTGTGTTGATTGGATGATTATCCTTACTTGCACACTTAGATATGTATACCATACAATGTGAAAGGTTTGTCACATGAGGTGATTCTAAGGGTTGAAGACTAGTCTCCCCTAATGAATCTAGGACCTTTAGAATGAGTTGTTGGATTGACTGTCAAGACATTCTTCCGAAATTATCAATTTAAGTCAAGACTTAATATAAACTCAATGGGAATGTATGCTTAGCACCGAGAGGATATGATTATGAGATGGAAGCTTTTACACTAGTTGAGTCCGGCTTCCCAAATGGGTTCCTTTTACACTAGTTGAGTCCGGGTTCCCAAAGTAGTTGTCTCATGAGATGAAAACATTCTACCATAGTTGAGTCCGAGTTTCAAGAAGCAATCTCCTTGTCCCATAACTCTGTGACCCCGTAGGTTATTTAGCCATTGGATTCATTTCCAAGCTAATACATATTCTTCTACCTTAGGTAACTAGGACACCCCTTTACAGTGTGGGGTAGACACCAGATTCCATGAATAAGCTCTCATGGTCTATGTCGGTTATAGCTAATTCCCACAAGGACAAGTTTAGGATGAACTATGACTATTCAAGAAGTACTACTTAGTGTGGGTGAGGGTATGGGACTTCATTTATGCATTGCACAAATAAGCTTTGGGGGTAGTTATGGTAAGTTCTTATGTCATGATTATTCATGTAGTGAAAGTACTTGTGACTAGATGGTAATTGCATTAGATGCCAAGGCTACTTGTAATGTTATATGCTAATTTATATTGTTGCCATGGGTTGCTTTGTTTGATATAGTTGACTAAAAGTGAGTGTTCATTGTCTATGAGAAATAGGCTAAAAAGAATAGGAGATTGAGTGATAAGAAAAGGTAATTGAGGCCTGATTTTTCAAAGCCATGTCGATACTTAAGGTGAGTACGAATTAATGAGAAAAGGAGTTTATAATTCTGAAGATGATGGTTGAATTGTACGTAAGCATACAATATATATTCAGGACTAATATTAAGTATTCAATTATTGAAAACTTTTGTCTCCTTGAATATTGGTAGTGCATGGCTTGCGTGTTGTTGAAAATGTTAAGGATTTGATTTAATTATTACTTAGTAGTTAGTACCTTAATTAGCTGATTACAGCCTGCATATATGCTATCTCCATGGCTGTTGCTAAATATTAAATGGCTTTTTAGTCTCCACTAGTATTTAATTAGAAATTCCAGTGATTAAAGTCATCTCATTTAAAGCCATCAACCCAGACTTTCACCTAAATATATATACCCTATGCGTTTATATGAGAACTCAAATTTTGAACTGTATTTCAAGACAAACTTGATCTTGATACTGTACTTCAATTATAAACTGTTTGATCTTAATTTATTATCAAATGGAAAAGCATGTCAATTGGAACAAAACAAGCTAATCATTTTTCTCAAAATTATTAAATGGATACGGCAAATCAACTAAGTTCTTTTTTTTTCTGGAATTTATTTATATTTCTTTTAAATATTTTAAGTTATTACTCCCTTTGTTCCTTTTTAGTTGAGTTTTTTGAAAGTTAATTTGACTAATTTTCAAAGATAAATTAGATTATATTAACACGGAACATATTATAAATTACTACTTTTTTCATATAAATATGATGAAAAAATACATCTTAAAATGTTAGTCAAAATTCATACCGTTTTACTCTCAAAAAGGAAACTATGACAAAAAAAAACAGAGGGAGTAATTATTGTAATTTATACTGAGAGAACATTATGTAGTTTTCAAACATAAAAATTTTATTTCAAAAATATTCAAGTTTTTATTTTTGAATTTATGGTCAAAGTTCAAAAGTTTGAATCTCAAAATTTTGAAAAGGCCACATAAATTGAGACAAAGAGAAGATTAACTTCTCTCCACTGACAGTGGACAATAAAATTACACTGTCAATTCATTTTTAGAAATACTTATTTCCTTTAATATGTTCACATATTATTAATATTTAAATAATAATTAAAAAAAAGTATTATATGGTAACTTAAACTCTAAATTAATTATAGGAGTTTGTTTAGGATTCTTATTTGGTTGTCGAAAATAAGAAGGATTCTTTCACCGCTTTCTTGCCCTCGTTATTTTCACCTCGTTCTTCAGCAACACCATTAAAGCAATAACTTTTTACTCTTTTTTGTCTTTTTAAAATTTAGAAAATGATTAATCATAACTTATTAAGTGTTCTTCGCAACATGAAAAAGTTTTTGGATTGGTGCCTTTATTGCTTCAGATTATATTTTCTCTTCTTAGTTCATTCAATCAACAATACAAAAAATAATTTAAAACAAAAATTGATTCATATACTATTATATGTACTCCAATTTATTTAAATAATACTCAAAATCGATTGTCTCAAAAATATTTGAACGTTCTTTCAAAAAATAAATCTTAGATCGGTAAAACTTGTTTTAAAAAATAAAAAATATAAAGAAAAAGAGAAGCTGAATAATCATTAATCTTTAAATGTAAAAATATAATAATCAAATTATAAAAAAATTGTATTTTTCTAAATATGAAGTGTAATTTTGTTGTGCACGCTTAGTGGAGAGAAGTTAATCTCAATGTTAATTACTTAGCTTGAGACCTTAATATAAACTCTCACACATTGTCGTTACTTGCTTTCGCAACGGTTTCATTCTATAGTTGAGTATGAAAAAAGAAAAAAAATAATATTATTGGTTCGATCAAATTGTGGTCTCTACTGTTTCTTTTTTTCTTCTTTTAACATGGAATATCATTTTTATAAATGATCAAAGCTTTGAAATATAAGTAGGAGCCTTAGAATCACGGGATGTGGTTGTTGCATTATATAACCTAATTACGTTAATTAGTCATGACGTGAAGTATATATAGTATTAGTTTAGTTGTCATATCAACACAATCTCAACACCCCCTTAGGGGTCGTTTGGTAGTGGTATAAAACAAGTCTTAGCTTATTCATGCATTAGAGTCTATAAGTTAACAGCGTTTGATAGATGGATAAGAATTATTCATGAATATAATTAATATGATGTTTGGTAGGTGGATAAGAAAAAAATTATCAATATATATAATTAATACAACGTTCGGTAGATATATATAAAAAAGTTATTCATGTATAAAATTAATCGGACGTTTGATTGACAATTTTGAAATTCTCAGGACCTTAATATAAACTCTCACCCATTGTCATTATTTGCTTTCATAACGATTCCCTTCTATAGTTGAGTATTAAAAAAGAGAAAAAAATAATATGTAGGTTCGATCGGGCTGTGGTCTCTACTGTTTTTCTCTTCTTCTTTCAAACATGGAATATCATTTTTATAATCATGTAGACATCGAAATTTTGTATGTTCCTCCATCCCGACCAATGAATCATTAAGATTCCTTTTTCAATAGAATCTTTTGTATTCACAAGTTCCGTCGTTCCCGTCACTTCTTACTTAATGGTTAGGTCCGAATTCTGCAATGGAGCTCATAATCAAATTGGTTCTTGAGTCAATCTTCTCAGTCTTTATTGGCTCGAAGCTCTTGATTTTTTGTTCTATTTCTATAAGAAGATTCTTTTTAGTATGGTATGAATACGTATTGATGCTTTATTACATTGCCTTTTATGAGACTCTACCATACGAGTTCTATTTCAGTTAGGATTCTTGGAAGCTACTTTTTACCTTAAATCCTAGCTTATGCCCACACAAAGAGGTATTGTATAGCCTTGAAAAGACATTTCAAATATTTCGCAAATTCACAAAATATTCACAAAACTCAATGGAGATCAAATAAATCTCAAGAAAGTCCAAATCGTCCTAGTTCGAGAAATACATCATTAACGATCCTTAAATCACAGAGAAATCTTAAGAGAGAAATATCAAGCTAATAAACAAATTTGTGCCTATAATGTTTATCAATAAAATGATGTCTTCTTCATATTTTATTTGTGATTGCAATTTATTCGGTGACTTTAAGATTTGTTGCAAACAGTTCAAAGCTTTGAAATATAAGCAGGAGCCTTAATTAGAATCACGGGATGTGGCTGTTGCATTAATTAACCTAATTACGTTAATTACTCCTGCAGGTCATGATGTGAAGTATGTTAGTTTAGTTGTCATATCAAAATAAACGATATCTACTTCGAGAGCCCATAGGTGGAGCCATGATTAGGAGTTTGGAGGTTCTAAATTTTAAAATAAAAGAGAAAGGTGTTCGAAACCACAACAAATGTGTGGAAAGTATTTTCACCGCTCAACCTTACCACTGAACTGTCAATCAATTTTGTTAGGGGGTTCACAAGTTAATATACATATATATTTATTAATTTTTTTTAATACAAATACAAAATTAACGAAAAAGCTAATGGGTTCGTCTGAACCCACGAACCCCAACCTAGCTCCGCCTCTGTCTACATCCTAATTGTCTTTTTTTTTTATTATTGTTGAGGGTTTGAACTTTGAACTTTTAGATATTCTTAAGTCATAGAATATATGTGCGTGTGAAACCTTTTTTCTCGCTGAGACTAACGATGGAGGTTATTTTTTGTTAATTAGTGGAAAATTAGGAAAAGGGCATTGCTTAAAATATATCATGCTGCAGATTCCAGTTAAGTCACGGGCATAACTATAGTAGAAGGTTCCATTTGCTAGCTAGCAATAATAGAGCTGCAAACAATAAAAATGATTTTCATCTGTGAGAAACTTTTTTATTTCAACAGCACGCAGCATAAGATCGAAAGTGTTTTACAACTTTTGTATGTTCAGTAGGTCAAATATTTTGAAAAATATAAATAAAACAAATTTTATAAAAATGAGGAAAACGATTTTCTAATGAAATTAGGAAAAACAAGTTACACTATTTATTTATCGAAATAATAGTAGTACAGACAAATTTGTATGAGGTCAAAAATCTGCATCTTAGCTTAACTTATTAGATTTTTATTATTAGCAGTTAAATATTACAGTATTAATAAGTAAAAAACGATGTAAATGTGATCAATAAAGTAGAATAGAAAGTGAGTCATATGAATCTTAATGCAGGTGAGCACTGAATCCGAATCCAGTGTTGCTAGCTTTATATCCGAGAACAATTCAATGTGTTAATTCAGGATGAATATATTATACAAGTGTGTGAAATCTACTATTTATAGATTATAATGATAAAGTATCAACCAATAAAAAAGCTCCATTCGAGCCCTAAAGTACTAAGAATAATGGAGGCTGTCCATGGGCAAATGTCGTTAGTAGAAGGCGCCAGCCAGTGGCGGATCCAGGATTTAGAGTCCGTGGGTGCCAAATAAACTTATCGATTAAATTAATTTTATATTTGATTAAATTATTCGTCTTTTCGATAAATATCATAAAGCAATCAATAAAATATAAATAATAAGATATTACAAATCCACACTCCACACTAAAAGCATGAAGTTAACAAATTTAAAACTTTCAATAATATTACTATTTACTAATATTATAAATATTCAACATTCATTTACAATTGTCCTCGACGAGTTTTCATATTTCAAAACGATCGATAATGACATCATTACTAACATTTATAAACACATCACGCTCTATGTAACACACTAGACAATCATTTAAATATTGATTACCAATACTATTCCGCACTTCATTTTTTATGTGCTTCATTGACGAAAATGCTCTCCACAGTTGCCGTAGCAACAGGTAAAATCAAAGTCAACTTTACAAGTAAATAAACAAGTGAATAAGTCTCCACAAGATTTGCTTCAACCAATGCCTTCGCCAAATCACGAATTCCTTGCAAGATGTGCAGCTGTTTTCCTTAAAAAAAGAGGCTTGGGGCCTTTATTTTTTTTACTTAAAAACGTCAATAACAATTATAAAAAAATAAAAATAATGTGCAGCTGTTTTCCTTAAAAAAAGGGGCTTGGGGCCTTATTTTTTTTACTTAAAAACGTCAGCTGAAAGCATTTTTCAAAATAATAGGTTCAAATGGGATTCGAACCCGCAACCTCAACCTTCTAAAGCCGCGTTCTCCTACTCATGGTACCACAAACCAATTTTGTTCTGTGGGTGGCACGCTTTATATTTATATAAATATTATGTATATATACCTATGTATATATAGAGTTTCCGTCGAAGTTCGGGGGTGGCGTGGCACCCCCAAGGCCCTTCATAGATCCGCCCCTGGCGCCAGCCAATGTTCCTCTTGTCGTATTCAGGCTATTTGCACAAAATTATTTGGCGTACTTATCCATTTTGTGGCAACATCGTGTGGAACTTCATTTTTGTCACATTGGTATACTTTTGTGGCTAGTTTAGTCGCCACAATCTGTATTTTGTGCCGATCTCTTATATTGCCACAAATAACATTCTGCTTAAGTAGTTGTAACAACTTCAAGGTCGCCACTAAAACATGTAATTGTGACTTACTCACTTCACTTCACTTCAATGTAAATATTGTGGTCTAACCTTAGAAGATCCTAAACTATCATTTTTTAATGATTGAGTAAGCTCAAACTACAGAAGCTAAGGTACGTACAGAGTTAAGGCACAAGGAGGAGTTGCGCGTTTTTTACTTTTTACCAAAACAGAGAAAAACTTAAGAGTAGTCGAACGAAACCCAAAATATAAATATTCTTATTATTAAATTATGAAATAGAAAAGACAGTCCATATATATAATAGTAGTAAACCTTTTGAGCACAAACGTAAAATGATCAACTGGTTCAGGAATCTTGCTTAATAAGTTGATGTTGCAAATTCGCTTATTTACAACAATATAACTATCATAAGACAAGGAAATTCATGATAATGATAAGAGACATATAAGAAAGAGCAGAATGCTTAGCAAGTGAAGCCACTGTTATTCATTCCACAGTTGTTGAGAATGAGGCTAAGAGTGAGTGGCACATTCACATTTAAGCCCAGTATGTTTGCTCTTATGGCTGTGCACAAACAAGCCGACACCTCTAGGTGCTCCAGTCCCTGGATCAAACTGCAGCATGGCAAAGTTGGTGGAGACCCGACTACTACATTCACCAAATTAAGTATATTAGCGCACACACCAAGTTTCAAAGCATCTCTTGGACACCTTACTTGTCCACCTCCACCTCCACCTCCACCTCCACCTCCACCCCCACCTCCACCTCCACCACCACCTCCACCCCCACTTCCACCTCCACTTCCACCTCCACCTCCACTGCCTGAACCGCCACCTCCACTGCCCGAACCACCACCTCCACTGCCACCGCTACCAGGAGGATGATAAGGACAGGAGGCACAATCAGTATTAGTTGCAGTGACTATGGCGAAGAAAAGGAGATTGAAGGAGAGGAAAACCGTAACTAATGAGGCTTTAGTTTTAGAAGCCATGTTATTGTAAGGAAGCTAAAGCACACAAATCGTTGCAAAGATGAATGAACAAATGTAATGGCATGCACGATATTTATACTGCTACAAGGAATATAATACTCTTTCTATCCTAAATTACACTATTCACTTTTTTTAATCAGTTATAAAAACAATACTCCCTAAATTATGATATTTTTCATTTTCGAGAGTTAAATAATTTAAGTTTGATTGTGAATTTGCTCATGAAATCTTCATTATTTTTAAAAATGAAATTTATATATTGTAAACTATGTAAAAATTACTATAAGTCACAATAATTAAAAATTCAAAATATTTAAAAGATATATGAAAAATTTATGAAAAAAAAAAGAGTTAAATTAATTTCTAATTAGAATAAGATGACATTCTTGTTGATACGGACTAAAAAGGAAATAGTGACGTATAAAATGAGAGGGTGTAACAATTTGAACTTTGAAAGGTTTATTTTCCTCTTAATGAAATAATTTATAATTATACAAATATTTATAATTTCATTTAGATTACAAATTTTAACAGTCTTGCGTTTTTTTCTCAAAAGTTTATATTTAATTAAATTTTCCATTAAAATTGAAACAAAGTTTATATTTAATTAAATTTTCCATTAAAATTGAAACAAAGTTTATATTTAATTAAATTTTCTTTGAAACAGAAAAAATATACAACTTTGTAGGAGAATAATAAAAGTTGCCCTTGAAAAAAAATGTTTTATCATGGAAGGGAATTATTAGATCAACACTTTTTATGGATTACAGCTTCATAGCTATAGTGATGCCCGTGACATGGAATCTGTTAGGCTATGGTAGCTTCTTTTCTACTTTTTCACTACTTCACAAATTACCCTCCATATTAGGACAACTTAATTCCATGTCTACCTATTTAATGGTAACCCACATTCCTCCTTAGTACATATTTTAACCATAGGTGAATGACTTTAAATAATGGAAGAAAAAGGACAAAATATCCACTTAGACTATTCTAAAATGTCTAAACATATCATTGGATTCGTCCACCTATTTTGCTAAGAATATCTATCTAGTTATAGTTCTTTTTGCTCATATATGTCCTTAGACTGAATTTTAGAAAACAATATATATATATATATATATATATATATATATATATATATATATATATATATATATATATATACACGATATTTTATTATTGATCCAATTAAATTATTTTGACTTACCAATCAAACACTAATCTGCTCGAAAAATATAAAATGTCTACCAAAAATGATCAAAAATCAATTATTTAAATTATTATTGTTATCAAATTGATCTCTTGAAGTCATTTTTTCTGATGCCAAAAAATTTGCGAAAAATCTCTGCATATCAATTTTTCTTTATTAAAAATTTGCTAAACACCAAACTGTAAAGGTCATTTATAAATTCATTGAATATTAGATTGTCCATTTCGTTTATTCATGAACTACCAAATTCATGTATGTATATTCCCTAGGAAATATGAACCCCTTTTTGGATAACAATTAATGTATCTTCTAGTTTGGACATTGAAATTGGTGACCTTTGGAGTGATATCTCAACCTATAAATTGAGATATCATTCATCATTGTACTAAAATACACTTGAATAGAAGAAAAGTCCTCTTCTTCATTTCCATATCTTGTCTTCTTCTCTTTATATTATATTATATTATTCTGAGCTTATGTTTTGTAATATGTTATCAGCACGAATGTTCTTCCATGGTGAATTAATCTTAAGGTGCTTATTATATGCCACGAGAGAAGGGCATATGGTAAGAATGAGGTTGGTGGCACAAGGCCATGTCACAGAACCTTCCAAATACGTCTTAAGTTTGTGCCTTTTATTATTTGTCATAACTTATTCATATGGTGCGGGATAGTAGCATATATTGCTTTATCTATTATAAAAAATAATAATTTTATGCAATTATAAATTAGTATATATTGCTTTAAGTTGAATATCTTATATTAAAACATATAGTTTACAAATTATATTTTGCATATATCTTGTTCATATATGTACATTTTAAGGACTTGGGGTGAGTCTTAAAGCACTTTGGACTATGATGTTAATTAATGATTGAGGGTAACATGATGAATTCAAGTTTCATCGCACCAAAAGGGTAAGACATCAATTTGAGTTTTGATGCACCATAATGATAAGGTATTGGGTTCGAGTCTCATAGAATTATGGCCTAACGTGCCTTGTATGGATAAGAGATTGAGTTTGAGTCTCAATGCACCATAGTGATGATAAAATGATGACTAAGGCAAAAATAATATATTTTTAATGAAAAGTCTTGAAATCCATCTCATTGAATTTGCTTCATTCTTTGAAAAGAATGTGATAGCAATGTATGATAACTTTGATACCCATCTGTTGATTTGCTCCATTCTATCATATGAATGTGGTAGTAGTGAATAATGTCTGAAAGACGTTAAATGATTGATCAATGTATGAATAAGGATGTGGAGGGACATAATTATAATAATCATCATTGTGGTAATTATAAAAGGAAGAATGATATGAGTTCTTCAAATAGTCCTTCAGACTGTGAAAATAATTTTATCATCAAAATGCACTACTAAAAAACTGTCAAAAAGGCATGGAAAAAGGCGACGGACTACATCACTTTTTTTTGCCAAAAGAGACAAAAAAGTAAAGGACCTTGTCCATCGCTTTTCTGGGTTTTTAAGAAAATAAAACCCAGAAAAGCGACGGACAAAATCACCATGTCCGTCGCTTTTTCTGCAAAATTTTTGACTGGCCACCTGCCAAAGCGATTCAATTCAATTCAGCCCCAATCAAACACAAAACATTATAAAGAAGCTACACAAAATATAAAACAACAAACTTAAATTAGCATTCAAAAATATCTAAATCACAATTTAAAGTCTTATAAAATCTTCCAAAATTCGTTTTAAAATTTCAAAAAGTTCATAATAATAAGAGACCTATACTAGGGAGTGCGATCTACAAAATCCTCCTCCTCCTCACTGTCGTCGTCGATGTCCTCGGCAGGAGAAGATGCAGTAGGTTGACGAGCGAGGTTCAACACTTGTTCTTTGATTTGTTGAATGGTCGCACTCATGCTTTGTTGTTCAGCTACTCTTCTTTGCTCAGAATTTGCCAGTGTCGATGTAAGTAGTGCTATTTGAGCCAACATAACAGCAATCTGAACACTGTCAAGTACCTCGACTTGACATGACGAGCCAATACCTTGTAAGCCTGACTGGTGTCGTCTTACATCGTTTCGAGAGTCTCGACCATAGACTCTACCCTTGTGTGTCCCCCTTACCACTTTTTCTGTCCAAATTTGGGTGGACAGTTCAGGTGTCATTTGGACTGAAATATCTAGATTCTCATTCACGTACTAATTAAACTCTCTCAACATAGTAAATATAAAAATTTACATCAATATATATATATATATATATATATATATATATATATATATATACACCATAAATATATTCACTATTCATAAATATTATTCATATTAAATAGCTTACAAAAGTTCGTTCGGCCCTTTCCTCTACCCACACATCCGGATCCGACTAACCCCAGTGCATTTCCATACTAACTACTCAAAAGTGAAAACAGCCTTACATTGAGTCCAGTGGTGCATATCCAAAAATCCACATAAGTTCATCCTCGAATTAGACTCTCTTCTGGTGGTGAACATGATTTTAGGCAAATGCAAGATCCCATGGAAGGTGCAAAGAGATATTGCTATAATACAACAGATGATACAACATAACAACATTCAAATTTAACACTATTTTAGAGAGGGAAATGAAGTTGTGGACTTCTTATCCAAGCATGCACACAATCTTAACAATATGGTCATTTTTCTTGAAGAAAGTAAGTTGTCAACTGAAGTTAGAGGTGCCATCAGAATAAATAAACAGAATGAAAATCCTTATTCAGAATTAGACCCTAAAAGCACTTAGAATGGCATTTCGAATCATTCACTTAGAATGGCATGTCAAACCACCTTAATTCTTTCTTGATACCTTAGGCTAAACTTCCATTATGATAGTTTGTAGCCTCTTTTGCATTAGCTTGGTGTATGTTGTATACTCACCAAGTAGAAGGAATTCCCATGGAGGTTTTTGGCACTATGTCCCCCTCCAATTCTGTAACTAATTCGTGGTTAATTTACAAGGTAGAGGATAATGCCCCTTTTTTGGGAAAAAAACATTGTATACTCTTAATAGCTCTAGTGCATGTTTAGACTAGTTCCTTGGAGGTGTTTTTCAGTCTATTTGTAAAGAGGTTTTACTAAAGTTGTGATGTTAATGAGCTTTTTGTAGTAAATCATTTATTTTTCACATGTTTTAATCCAAATTGGATGGTAAGGATTCTCTTATCTAAGTGTCAGAGTAGATGCTCGTACGACCTGGTGGATTGGGTCGTGACTTTTTAATTATAATGTTAATAAAGTTTATTGATTATTTTTTTAGGAAAATAAATTAAATAGTATGATAATAATATATTTTAAGAAATTGTAACTTTTTTATTGTTTAAAAGTTAAAATGTTAAAGTTGATGTGCATCTCAAAATTGCTTTTATATAATTGAATTATTCATGTATTTGTAAAATCACCTTAGACAGTTTTGCCATGAGTTTCTTTAATTATATTTTAATGGGAAAATACATAAAATATCCCCTGAACTTGGCAGCATAACTTACTTTAGTACTTTAACTTTACAGATAATTATTTACCCCCCTAATCTTATTGCAAGTGTATTTAATAGAACCTTACATATACAATATCAGTCTCATATTCATGGGTGAAGTGCACGCGCGCCACCTAAGTGACACCTCGGTGCCACATCGATGACATGTTAGATAATTGAAAAAAAATATTTTTTCTTTATTCTACTTTCCCAGATCTTTAAAAAAAATTATTTTCACTCTTAAACTACCCTCTTCATTATTTCATTTGGGTCAATTTCTTTAACATTCAAAATTTCACATTGATTGATTCATTTTATTTTTCATTGCTTTGTAATTATTCACTATTACTTCCATCAATACTTATATCAATCACCGTACTTTTTTTCCCCAACTAGGTGAAGCTATCAACTTATATCAACAATGGTGATTTTAAATTTATGCAAAATCGAACTGCTAATTTTTTAGATTTGCTGTTACTTTTCTTGTTTCACTTCTTAATGCATATTCAGGTATAGAATAAGTAACATTTAAAGTTAGACGAATAATTATTTTTTAAGAAAATCGAATTTCAAAAGTAAAGAATAAAGAAAATTATGTGGGTCTTGAATGCGATTTTCTATTTTTGTTTAACGAAAAAAAATGTATAGGATGTAGAGTTTGATGAAGGAGAAAGAGGATGGGGCGGGGTTGGGGTAGGATGTGGTGGGAGTTTGAGGAAGAAGAGACAAGCAGGGGAGGTGGGGTTTTGAGAAAGGGGTGGAGGGGTTTGAAGAAGAAGAAGAATGAGGTAGGTGGGGTTTCTTTTTTTTTTTCATTATATATACACACACACACACACACATATATATATATATATATATATAATGCTAGTGGGACCATTATTTTTCTAAAAAAAATAAATTTACGCGCCTTTAACTTTTTTGCTTTTCTTTTTTTGCCACGTCATCTGTTAAGGAGGTATTAAATTCACACGAAATGAAATTAGGGGGGTAAATAAACACCCGTGTAGTTTAAGTGCTAAAGTAAGTTATGCTGCCAAGTTCAGGGTTTTTTTTTTTATGTATTTTCTCTATTTTAATTCATTTAAATTATTTTATGTATTATTTATTTATTTATTTTTATAGTTTTGTATTATTATATTGTTTTCATATATTATATATTGAAAAATTAAAGAATCATGAGGTGTACGCCCCATAACTCGGGAATTACGCTTCATCTTGTGCTAAAAGTAAAATGTCTCACCTTATATATATATATAAATAAGACGTGGGGAAGTTAATAGAGAATTGTACAGAGGTTCAAACATTTTATTGTTTACTATTTAACAGAGGGAAATAATCCTAAGCAGGGAGGTGAACGTTAATATTCCTGCTTAAAATCATTTATATGCTTATGAGGGCTATAAAATTTTCTTAAGGACTTCATTTATATTTTATATATATTTTTTTTAAAAATTGTTTACGCAAATTAAATTTTGTAGGCCTCTTAAATTAGTAAATTAAAATAAATATTTTATCATAAATATATGTCTCTAAATAATCATTGATAAACTTAATATTGGTGGTAGTTCTCTCTCTTAATATGAATCCATTTTGGATGCAACTCTATAGCTAAGGGTTTGTTTGAATAAACTTATAAAAAGTAATTTACAAGTAAAAGTAAATTGTATCCTATTTTTGATTTTAAAATTTTTTGTCTAAAAGTGAGTGCTTAAAAGTACTTTATAATTTTTTCAAACACCTCCAAAACTAAAATCTATTTAAAAATCAAAAGCACCTAAGATTAGTTAATCCAAACGGAACTTATTCCCATTATAATGGTGTGGGAGTTCATATACTATCATAGTGCCAAAGCAGGCATCAGGTCAACATGTTTGCTTTGGCACTTAAAGATAGTTTGATAATTTTTTGTGGTTTTTTTGTTTTAGTTTATTTGTTTTATTATTCTTAGTCTTTTATACATTTAAATATTGTGTAAAAAATATTATAAATTATGATAATTAATAAATTAAAATATTTTGAAAACAGAAAAAATAATTGACTCTTAAAATTTTATTGATGTCTGTCACAACCCAGACCGTCGTGATTGACACCGACACTAACCCTCCGGAGGAAGAACCATTACTACACCCCGACTAAACATTTTTAAGGAACTAAATCATTTAAAGATACATAAGCAGGTTTAAATGACGAACTAAAGATGGAGTTCCCATAAACTCTGAAGGTTTAAACAAAACAATTAACATAATCATCGCGGAAGTTCAACCCCTAGAACTGAAAGACATTGTACCAAAACTCTACTAATCAACAAGTATAAGAAAATGGGGGTACAACCTCGAAAACTAAACTTATGAATAAGTCTAACTATGTAGTCTGAGTCCAAAAAGAATGGACTAAACAAATAGAGGATCCATGGTAGCCTAAAAGAACTGGCTTACCCTCAAATCCAGTCTCGGTCAATGATCCCCTAGTTGAGGTCTATCAGTAGCCACCTGAAGATGCTCTGTACTCAATAAAGAACGAGCAAGTGCAGTATCAGTACACAAACCACATCGTACTAGTAGGATCACACGGCTTCTCTAGTAAGCGGAACATAAGCAAGTAATTACAACACAGTAAACATACATATACATAATGCATAATTCAATTATCATTTAGGAGCAACATACAATTTTCCAATATCAATGGCAGATAGATATGAATGTAATAATCACAAGTGGTCCTCTCATGAAACCCACACTCAAACTGTTAGTGTGTCGGAACATGACACCCCATCCAATATATATGTGTTGGAACGTGACACCCGATCCAATCAACACAACCACAATCACAATTACACTTTTAATAAACGGTGCTCATAATCATACAATCAAGTATAAGTTCATGTCATGTAATTGTTCCCACATAATCATTTCATTAGATTGATTCACATTTCCTATTCACACACATGCATGCATACAATGAAGCAATTAACAATCATTTATCACACAACAAGAAATTGAACCATCACCTATCTCGAAACCAACCCTGAATACTCCCAAGACACCGAGCCTTCCCTTTTCGAAGTATTTCAGCTTGTTCTTGGTTTATAAACAAGTAATTAACGCAAGGATCAATAAACAAGGCCTAATTTATCCGGATTATATCAAAATATCAATCCAAGGCCAAACCCATGATCCTAATGTTCAGCTATGGCTTTTCTCCACTATTAACTTCAGGCTAAAACTCTTCCCCAACGATAATTACTGAAGATTCTAATTTCTAAGAATTGAAATACGGATTAGGGGAGTACTTTCCTTACCTTTAACACTAAAAGTTGTGGAAATTTGTCAAAAACTGCCTTGGATCGTCCCTTAGCTCTTAAGAACGAAGTTTTGCAGAAAATAATGAAATTAGGGGTTTTTTTTCGACTTAAGTCGTGACTGGCCCGCCGCAGATCCCATCCCGCCACAGAGGCCCCACCCTAGAGGCTTCCACAAAGATAGAAGCTCAAAATTTGAGTTCTAAGCTCCCATTTCACAACACTCTTTGAAACCTGAACATTCTAAAACTACTATTTCACGCCAAGATCAGTTTCGAGAGTTCTACTCTCCCGAATTTGATTCTGTAAAGCCTTAAAGGCTCCTTAACGTCTTGGCTATCCACTTATGTGATAAAATTCATAATTAAATCTCCCATCCATTACCATATTTCCCTAGACCTCACCTGGCTCAGATTTCATCCAAGTCTGGCCTAGGCAAGAAATTTCCAGGTTACTACTCAGAAGTTTTCTGGCCCAAATTCCTTCCCCATTGGCTTTTCCATAACAAAGGAAACATGTCATTTGTAACGACTTGTTCCCGTCGTTATAGAAAAGCCAATGGAGAAAGAATTTGTGTCAGAAAAAGAGATGACCCCAGGTGACTTCTTGACAGTTTTCCACAACTTTTGGTGCTAAAGGTAAGAATTTTACTCCATTAATCCATTTTTTGATCCATAGAACTTAGATTATTGGTTAAATATTATTGGGGAAGGGTTTTGGACTGAAATTGATAGTGAGAAAAAGCCCTAAATGCACCTTGGGATCATGGGTTTGTTCTTGGGTTATTGGGTTTGTTATAATCTGGATAATTAGACCTTAGATTATTTTTAGACCTAGAACAAGTAGAAAGAATTCGAAACAGGAAGATTCAAGTGCCTTGGGGATTCAAGCTTGCTTTCGAGGTAGGTGATGGTTTGATTTCATGTTTCACGTGATGTATGTTGGTAATTGCTTCATTGTAATGCATGTATATATGTGAATGAAGTCTTGTTGATAAAACCTAGTGAATTGTGTATGAATGAACAAATGTATGTCATGATTCAACACTTGATTGTATGATTATGAGTATGTACATATGAGTGTGATTGTGGTTGTGTTGAATTGGATCGGGTGTCATGTTCCGACACACAAAATTGGATCGAGTGCCATGTTTCGGAGCATATATGAGATCAGGTATCACGTCCGGCACATTAATTAGGATCGGGTACCACGTTCTATTACACTAATAGTTTGGGTATGGGTTTCATGAGAGGACCATTGAATTGTCATATTTACTAGTTATTGAGGATGTGTACTTGTGCATTGCTCTTGAAGTGATAACTGTTTATATATTTTGTACATATATGTGTTTACCTTGTTGTGATTCAGATATATGTTGTGCTTACTAGGATAGCCGCGTGATCCTACAAGTACACTGTGGTTGTGTACTGATACTGCACTTGCTTGTTCTTTGTTGAGTACAAGGCATCTTCAGGCGGCTAGAGATAGACCTCAGCTAGGAGAGTAGTGATCGAGATTGGAATTCAAGGGTGAGCTAGCTTTTTCAGGCTTCCATGAGTTCTCCTTTTACTTAGTCCATTTTCTCCGGACTTAGATTAGTACTTTAGATATTCGTTTGTTAGTTTCGGGGTTGTACCCCTTGTTCTTAGACTTGTTGTTAGTAGAGTTTTGGTACATTTGTAGCATCTTGCAATTTGAAATAATAAGGAAGAAGCTAATAATTGGAAATAACCATTTTTGGAAAGAATGAAAATCTGGAAAATTTGTTTAAGTTAGGAAAAGTTAAATTTTGGTCAACTTCAAACGGCCATAACTCCTAACTCCGGGTGAGTTAGGTATACTTCTAGATATGGTTGGAAAGCTCTTGGAATGATATTTCCAACGCCGTCTAGTTTGTGCGATTTTGAGTTCATATGAGTGAGTTATGCTCTTTGGAAGTTGGGTTGTGCGGTTAAGGAAAGTCTAATCCGAATTTTTGAAGGGTAGATTAGTCTTTTCCTTACCCAATTAATTAATTCATTTTAGTGAATTAATTAAGGGGTCAAATCAGAATGATATCAGTCTAGTCAATTGGAAATTAACGCTAGGGCTTGGGGAAAAGAGAAAAGAGGAGAAAGGAGAGGAAAAGCTCAAGGTTCGCCAAGAACGGTCGATTTTGGTTGTGGATTCGCCAAGGAATTCATCTTACAAGGTATGTGATTCTTTCATAGCGTTGGGTTCATTCACCCATGCGCTAAACATGTTTAGTTCAGCGAAATTCGTCCTAAAAGTGTTTGAAAGTTGATGTTCTTGACCTGTATTCTTGAATTTGAATGTTGTTCTTGAATTGGGCTGAATTGAGGGGTTCCTGAGATCTTTACGTTGAGTTTTGGAGTTGTTTTGAGTTAGGTTCTTGAGTACATATGCTGGGTATAAGAATCTAAAATGAATTTGAGAATGATAGTCGAGTTTAGGCGAATTGGGGCTGTAAAACGGAGAAGGAAAAAGTTGAGCGTGATCTGGCATGCAAGTCCACGTCGCGGACTTGCTCCCCCAGTGACCAAAAAGTTTCTCCGCATCGCGGTTAAGACGCCGACTCCTGTCTCAAAATTTAATTTCGCAAGTAATTGTTTAAAACACCTCCGCATCACGGACCTGTTCCAAGACGGTGATTTCATGGCGTTTCTCATGTTTAGCTATTTAAGATCATTCTTAAACACCATGAGATCTTTACAATCACAAATCATAATCCTTGAATCCATAATTCATTTCAAGGACCAATTAAGAGTCAAGTCAAGAGCAGTTAAGGTCAAAGTCAAGTAAAGTTCTTCAAAGTTTTCAAAAGTCTTTTATAAATGTTTTAACTTTGTTTTGAGACTTAAGTTTTGAGTTCAGTAAAGAGTAAAGTTGAAGTTCATTTCTTCAAAAGTATATGGGGACTAAGTATTCCCAAAGAGGTTTAAAATATCTTCACATCTAAATAAGAATGGAAACTGAGATTTCCAAAGAGCCTTCAGGTTCAAAAAAGAGTAATCTCTTTCTAAATAAAGCAAGAGGGGAAACTTTGATTTCCAAGATCGCCTTTGAGTTTAAGTTTTTGAGCACTAATCTCAAATTACATAAGAAGTATATTTTTTAAAAACATAAGAGCTAGTATATTTTGAGAGCAGTATTGAGCACCGAATTAGGGGTGAGCATGAATTCAGATAACTCATATCTCCATAAAACCATGTAGCCATCATGAGTAGAAAAAGGGTCATACTTTTTAGATGAACCCTTTTCATAATAGACTAGTGGATCCACTTAGTAGTTCAGGTCCTATACCTCTGGCCGAGTATAGGATACGATGGCAACGTGAGATAGACCATTGTATTATCACTATAGCTCTTATGTGATGGTTGTCGGTTAGAGAAACTCCCACAGAAGTTATTGTATTTTTATATACATCAATTTATTGTATTTTTACATACATTTTAGAGTTATGATGTATCCTTGTATATACACTGAGTTGACATCATGTTTTTAAATAGTTTTTCTTTATATTGCACTTGTTTTAAACTGCTTTATATTGAAATGAGTTCATTTAGGTATTCATGAGTTGAGAAGAGCCAAGGTAAGTGTTTCTTTTAAATTCCCTTTCAAGCCTATGTTGTTTTAGCATTCCAACTTGCATACTCGTACATTCAATGTACTGATGTCAGTTTATCTGCATCGTCTCATGATGCAGACACGAACTAGGATCAGCATTCCAGCGCACCGTTGATCCAATGAGTAGTTCAGAGTAAGTCGGTGAGCCTCCTTGCATTCCAGAGGATCTATTTTCATTGCTTTCTAGTTAGTTCATTAGGATGTTGTGGGGTTGTCCCAACATCCATCTCAGTTTTTTTAGAGGCTTCATAGATAGTCAGATGTTAGTCCTTTGAATCTTTTCATTATCATTTCTTATGGTTGAGACTTGGGTTGCCTTTTGGCCAAGTTGAATGTTTAACCTTTAAACATTCTTAGTTACTTTATTATTCAGTTCATTTAAGTGTTATTGATCATTATAAGTATGAATATTGTCTTCCGTTAAGTTAAGTAAGCCATGCCAAGGGTTCTCTTAGGGCCAACAATGGTCTTCGAGTGCCAGCCACGTCCGGGGTGTAAACTCGGGGCATGTCAACATTGACTTTCATGTTCTAGGCATTGTTTTCTGCAAATGTTTTGTTAGACGTTCGGAGTTTATGGGAACTTCAATTTATTTTTGCATTTAAACCTGCTTTCGTATCTTTAAATGCGTAGTATTTTGATTAAGTTGGATAGTTGGGTTGTAGTAATGGTTGTCCCACCGGAGGATTAGTGTGGGTGTCAATCACGACGGTCTGGATCGTGAGATCGTTACAATGCCACATCAGTTTTTTTTTCTTTACGCTATTCAATACATACATTAGAACTAGATAACCCCACTATTGGTGGTTTTAATAAATAAAACATGAAGTCAACTTTCGTTTATATTGATGGATTCAAGATTTTTACGGAAGAGGTTTGAAAAATTAAAATATAATATTTGAAATTTAAACATAAAATCCCAAGATAAAATTTGAACCCCTAAGCCACTTAATCAACCTCTAATTTTGTATTTAGGGGACTCAAAAAATCTATATGTATATATAAATAAAAATAAGACAAATATTCAATCCATCGATTATTTTTTTTCTTTGCTCTAATCAATACATACATTAGGAACATACTAGCTTAACCCCACTATTGGTGGTTTTAATTAAAAAAAAAGGGAAGTCAACTTTCGTTTATAGTGATGAATTCAAGATTTTTATTAAAAAGGTTCGAAATATTAAAATATAGTGTTTGAAATTTAAACAGAAAACTTCAAGATAAAATTTGAACCCCCGTAAACCACTAACTAAACCTCTAATTTCGTATTTGGGAGATTCAAATTGGTTGTGTGACTTTCTAAGTGAAATATCAATACTTGAGTGATTTTGTAGTTAAAATATTTATAGTTAAGTGACTTTCAGGTTATAAAATAAACTTGAATAACTCTCTGATAGAATTGCGAGAGTCGGATAAAAAATTTTATGTTTTAAAAAAATTGAAAGTATAATTAAATAATGAAATAAATATTTTGAGATTACAATTAAATACTCCCTCTGGCAACATTTGACCGGGCACGGAGTTTAAGAAATAAATGAAGACTTTGAAATGTTTACCAAATTACCCCTTCAAAAAATAATTAATTTTTCTCTCTCCTCATAAATGTATTGGAGTACTATCTTTAAGATTAAGTGGGACCAACAAGGGTAAAAGAGGAATTGTACCTTTAAATATTTACCATATAAGGAAATGTGACATTCTTTTTGGGACTGACCAAAAAGGAAATTGTGCCACATAAAATGGGACGGAGGAAGTAATAACTACTAGACAAACCGGAGGGAGGGGGCATTCTGTTGAGAATACAATAAAATAATAAAAGTATGTTCTCTAATCGTTTTTAGATGAGACTAGTTTAGAGCATGTGCGTGTGTCACGTTTATATCATTAGTTTCAATATTATAAATATTTGAAATCCTTAATATGGTTGTAATCGTACACATCTTTTTAATTCTTCATCCGGTATTCAAAACCCACAATAAAGCTCGACTAATCCAAATTCATACGTGGCAGACCCCATTTGAGGATAGCGTTCTCCACCAGATTTTTTTTCATACATATCCTACACAATTCTACGTAAATTGAACAATAATGATTAACCCTAAACATACGTTTAATTTAAATTTTAAGAGTATATTTTATGAAAAATTATTATAGTTCCATTGATTTTATTCTGAATCAAAATGATCATATTTTGTTTAAATATGCAAATCTGAAAAATTATATTTCACTAAATATTTTTGGGATAATTTATTTCTAAAGTACTTATTAAATAACTTATTTCTGTTGATTTATTTCTAAAGTACTTATTAAATAAGTCATGTGTTTTAATAATATGCATTAATATAAAAAAATATTATAAAGAAGGACAAAATATGTCAAGTCACAATTGATTTATATTTATTTTAAATAAGCTTAAAGAAAGGTTAAAAAATTTAAAATGTAATGACCGGGTTCCATCGTTATAGAAAAGCCAACGGGGAAAATTTTGGGTCGAAAAACTTTTTCGTAGTATTTAGATTTTCCCAACCTAGTCTAGATTTGGTCGAAATTGGAGTCTTTAAGGTGTAGGAAAATCTTGTAACAATCAGGGGAGTTAATTATGATTTTGATTACATGAGTAGTTATATAACTCATTAAGGAATTCTTACGACTTTACGGAATTGAATTCGGGCGAGTACTCCTAGAATCGATTTTAGTGTGAAGGGTATTTTCCGAAAGTCGTTGGTTAGAGGTGTGTTGTGAAATGAGGGTCTTGGATTTATTAAAATAGCTCACTGGTTTATGCAAGCCGCCTTGGCGGAGGTTTTTGCCGCTCTAGCGGGACCGCTATAGCAGGGTGAGGGCCGCTATGGCGGGTTCAACGCGACTTAAGGTCATAAATAAACCCCTAAACGATCTCATTCTGCACTTTTTGATTTTTAGAGCTAAAGAACGAATCCCAAGCGACTCCTAACAGTTTTCCACCATTCTTGAAGCTAAAGATAAGCCTTTCACTCCCCGAATCCATTCTTCGATCCGTAGAATGTAATATAATGTGTAATTATCGATGGGGGATGGTTTTGAATTGGAAACCATGGTGGAAAAAGCCCTAGTTTGGATACTTAGGATCATGTGTATGATCCAGGGTTGTTAGAATTGTTAGTAATCTGGGTAATTAGTGATTGTTTATTGATTCTCGTGTTATTATGATTGTTTGTAGACCAAGAACAAGCGGAAATAATTTGGAAAGGGAAGGATCAAGTTTCTTAGGGTTTCAAGTGTTTTACTCGAAAATGGACTTCTTTCGAAAAATCGACTTAACTTGTGATTTGAAGAGAAACCGATTTTCCAAATAGAGTCGCCACTTAATTTTTTTAAAATAAATTAAGAAAAATTATAAATTTTCAAAAGATTTAAACAGATTAAAATCAATTGAAAATCTAAAGGGGTTCGGGGTTCAATTTTCATTCCGAGAAGGTGTCAGGCCATCGAAATGTCCGATAACTTGCGATTGACCAACGATTTGACTAACTCGAAAATTATTAACTAGGTAAAGAAAACTTAATTTTTTCTTTCATTTTGTGAAAGGAAATAAACTAAAGGAATTTTAAGGAACATAACTCTTATATTTCAAAATAAATGATAAATGATAAATAAAAATAAAAATATTTCAATTTGAACATAAAAAGAAGAAATGACTTTCTTTTGGGAATTTCACTAAATAAAACAAATCAAGTAAAATGTTAGTTAATACGAGCAATAAATAAATAAGAGTAAGGAAGAAATATTGAATTTGGGCCTTTTGCCCAAATTTCAAATCTGATGGGCTATTGGCTCAAAACATGTCCTAAGCTAACAAAGTAGCTGCAAATGGATGGGCTTTGGCTCCTTTTAACTCAAACTGTCTACTGCAAATTTTTTGAGACTTTTGAGCCTATTTTCGACCTTAAGAAACTATATACACTGAGTGTATACCAGTGTATACAACATGTCCTTGCATTCATTCTTATATATCCACCTTTAGACCTATACGCCTTTGTTTTGCGTATTTCAACCTGTATTTTCGATAATCTGGCCTATATATCAATATTTTCATCTCGTATACCAGTGTATACTGCTTTATATCTTGGTCTCTGTCCTATCTTTTAAATTAAAGCTTGCTAGTAACAAATGGGTTTCAGCCCATTTTTGTTCTTAAAGGCTACTTGGACCTGTTGGCAACAAAAGACTTTGGGCTTTATCCCTTTTTTGTGCCTAAAGTTCTATGTATACAAATAATGTATACTATTGTATATACACTGTATACGTAATGAAAATTTTGATATATACAGGCCAAATTATCGGAAATACAGGTTGAAATATGCAAAACACAGGTGTACAGGTCTAAAGGTAGATATACAAGAATGAATGCAAGGATTTAGACCCAAGATACATGGTGCATACACTGAGTGTATACAGTTTCTAAAGGCCAAAAATGGGCTCAAAAGCCTCAAAAAATTTTCAACAGACAATTTGAATTAAAAGGGGCCAAAGTCCATCCATTTGCAGCTCTTTTGTTAGCTTAGGACAGGTTTTGGGCTAACAGCCCATCAGATTTGAAATTTGGGCAAAAGGCCCAAATTCAATATTTTTTCATTACTCTTATTTATTGTTTGTTTGTATTAACTAACCTTTTACTTGATTTGGTTTTATTTAATCAAATTCCCAAAAGAAAGTTATTTCTTCTTTTTATGTTCAATTGAAATATTTTTATTTTTATTTATCATTTATTTTGAAATATATGAGTTATTTTCCTTAAAATTCCTTTAGTTTATTTCCTTTCAAAAAATGAAGTTTTCTTTACTTAGTTAATACTTTTCAAGTTAGTCAAATGTTTTTGTCAAATCGTTGGTCAACCACAAGTTAGTGGACATTTCAAGGGCCTAACACCTTCCCGAAATGTAAATTGTCAACCATCACAAGTATCGGGTTCAAATAAGAACACAATCACACAAAATAATCAGTCAATAATATATCAGCTAATGCCCATATGCTTTGGCATTCTCAGATTAAAATCCGTATCCTATAGTAATAAACTTTCCCTTTATAACACTGGTACTCGTACCAATGCCCGTCACACCATTGGTACGAGACCCCCATCTTTCGCCCTTACCCATTGTCTATTCCCCTTTTTAATCTTTAATTATGAAAATTTCCTCCAACAAGTCTGAAGTCTTAACATATCTTGAATGCCAAACACGTGTCACGAATCCTCAAGATTTCACCCTTTCCTTTTGTAAAACTTCTGAACGTTCCCAATCTATAAATTTTGCATTATTCATAAGTAAACAAGTATATAAACATTGATACTATTGTACTTCTGTTTTGGACAAAAACCGTAACACATAAAGGAAGATGACAGTACCCAAATGATATTAAGAACTAAATGTATATTAAAGAATTTCCTCGCATACTGAAGCTACGGACATCATAGAGACAAGTAGTAAAAGTCATGATTTACATCAAATTGTTGATATAACACTATAATCCTCTCCAATAAATATTCCATAATTCCCTTATTATATACCCTCAAACATTTAGCCGTCATTGTGGTATGATGATCCACTCAACTAACACCTTATTCTTTTAAAATCAATTGCACCCAAATTGTCATTCCAATTCCTTTCCAACAACAACTGACTAACTAATAATAATGGCATATACCTTTCACAATTTAATAATAGATGACGGTGGCCTATACCTATACCACCAAACATATAACCTATGGTTCTTAAATTTCAACCAGGCGAGAAGATTACTACTACTTCAGTAGATACCTGCACACTTATTTTAATTTTCTTGTACCAAAATATTTATAACAATTAATGATACATCTCAAATCAACAATTTCCTTTCCCAATGAGAATGATAAATAACCCTTCCTTGGAGCACTTTGTTCCTCTTTGTTCTCTGTTCGACCGCCGCACAGGTCAGTTACTGCCCCTTTACTTTCTTTTCTAAAATAAACCCCACTAATCTATTTTAATTATATGGGTCAGGTGGAAAAAGGGTGTTAATTAAATTGTGGAATTGGCCCATTTACTATTCAACTATATTAATCATTTAAATAAATAAAAAAATCATCAACTAGATACTAGTAGTTACCGAATAGTTTAAAAATTTTCCCCTTTAAATTTTACGGGAAGAGTCAAAATAGTTCTAGTACTCAAAAAGACCTAGCGGGTCGTTACATCACCTACCACTTAAACAAACGTTCGTCCTCGAACGGTAAAAGAATAGAACTTACCTGAACGCTCAAAAAGCTGAGGATAATTACTCCTCATGTCTAACTCGGTCTCCCATGTAGCCTCCTCCACTGGACGATGCTTCCATTGAACCTTCACTGAAGCAATCTCTTTCGACCTCAAATTTTGAAATTGCCTATCCAAAATGGTTACCGGCTCCTTCTCAAAAGTCAAATTCTGATCAAGTAACACCGAATCCCATTGAATCACATGCGCACCACCCTGATGATACTTTTTCAACATCAAAATATGAAATACCGGATGAACACTCGACAAACCAGGTGGCAAAGCCAACTGATATGCTACCTCACCAATACGCTCCACAATCTCGAAGGGACCGATATATCTTGGGCTCAACTTGCCCTTCTTTCCAAATCTCATCACCTTCATGGGTGAAACATGCAATAGAACTCGCTCTCCAACCATGAACTCTAAATCACGAACCTTCCAATCTGCATAACTCTTTTGCCTACTCTAAGCCATGAGAAGTCTATCTTGTATCAACTTAACCTTGTCCAAGGACTCCCTCAGTAGATCTGTACCCCACGGTCTAACCTCAAATGCATCAAACCAGCCATTTGGAGATCGACATCTCCTACCATACAAAGCCTCAAATGGTGCCATCTCAATGCTCGAATGGTAACTATTATTGTAAGCAAACTCCGCTAAAGGCAAAAATTGATCCCAATGACCACCAAAGTCAATCACACACGCCCGCAACATGTCCTCAAGAACCTGAATAGTCCGTTCAGACTGACCATCAGTCTGAGAGTGAAAGGCTGTACTGAGATCCACCCGAGTGCCCAACTCTTTTTGCATAGACTGCCAGAAATGAGATGTAAATTGTGTGCCACGATCCGATATAATAGAAATAGGAACCCCATGCAAGCGAACTATCTCTCGAATATAGATCTTGGCTAGCTTCTCTGAATTATAGGTAGTCTGAACTGGTACGAAGTGTGCAGACTTAGTCAATCGATCCACGATGACCCATATAGTATCAAACTTACCCAAGGTACGTGGCAAACCTACCACAAAGTCCATAGCAATGCGCTCCCACTTCCACTCAGGTATGGGCATCCTCTGGGTCACACCTCCAGGCTTTTGGTGTTCATACTTCACTTGCTGACAATTCAAACACTGAGATACAAAATCTACTATGTCCCTCTTCATGCGACACCACCAATAATCTGCTTCAAGTCACGATACATCTTAGTAGCCCCCAGATGAATAAAGTACCTCGAACTATGGGCCTCCTCCATGATTAGTCTAGTTAAATCACCCGTCCGAGGAACACAAATACGACCTTTTATCCTCAAAACTCCCTCACTATCAAGAATTGCATCTTTTGCTTCTCCTTTTAACACCTTGTATCGAATCTTACATAAACCAACATCATTAAACTGTTGAGTCCGAATCTGCTCCAACAAAGATGACCTAGCCTCCATATAAGCAAAAACCTTACCAGATTCTGAAATATCCAGCCTCACAAAGCTATTGGCCAAGGATTGGACATCCATAGCTAAAGGACGTTCGCCAACCTGTAACATGGCTAGACTACCTATACTTACCGCCTTTCGACTCAAGGCATCTGCTACTACATTCGCCTTGCCTGGATGATAAATAATAGTCATGTCATAGTCCTTGAGCAACTCCAACCATCTTCGCTGCCTCAAATTAAGATCCCTCTAATCGAATATATACTGGAGACTACGATGATCCGTGAACACCTCACAATGCACACCATAAAGATAATGCCTCCAAATTTTCAATGCAAACACAATAGCCGCCAACTCCAAATCATGAATAGGGTAGTTCTTCTCATGAACCTTCAACCGCT